>ML682015.1:13994143-14270729 GCA_007922195.1 Podocnemis expansa | reverse complement strand
TGTTAGTCTTAAAGTGCCACACAACTGCTTGTTGTTCTTTTCCCATTGCAAAGGGTAATTTGACTTCAGGCTTCCCATTCCCTGAGCCTGTAAACTGCTCTGATTTGCTGTTACTTTATGACCTGATCCTATGTTTTACACCCCCTTGCATTTAGTTTCATTCCTTTCTGTAAGTTCACCCATCTTCGAAGCATCTGAGGAAGTGGGATCTTCTCCCACGAAAGCTCATGCAAAAAATAAATCTGTTAGTCTTAAAGTGCCACACAACTGCTTGTTGTTTTTTTTACTGAAATTGTTTTGCCTCAACATAAACAGAACTACCAAAAATCAGGCTGGGGCTCTAATGACTTTTGCAGGCAGTAGCTAGAAATTGCTCTGAAACCCTCAGCTTTACTCACAGGAAACTAGTTAATTCCTCTGTGGCTTCATCTGGGAGCTGTCTGTGTTTCCCAGGGAGCTGGGAATTTGCTAGAGAACATTATGCTGGGGAGGAGTGATAGTTTCTAGCAGAAATGCAGGAACGGAGCTCGGGTTTGTGGTGCCCTCTCCCCCTGCAGCACAGCAACACCGGTGCAGACGAGTGACGTCATCAGGGGAGCGCAATGGCACTGTCCCCTTTTGGTGCCCCTCAAACGTCGGTGCCCCCCTGCAACACTTAGCCGGCTTACTGGGTAGCGCTGACCCTGCAGAAATGGGTTCGCTGCATGAGGTTTTGGTCAAGATATCAGGTTCTGGGGTATTTGGATACAGAGTTTTGGCTCTTTGGAGATGGAAGTTGGGTATGTCTACACTTACAATAGAGTTCTAATTAAGGAGGCTTAATCTGAACTAAATTAGTGCATGTCCACACTAGCTGTCATTAGTTTGAACTAAGGAGTTCCCTTAGTTCAAACTAAGGAAAGCCTAGTTCGAATCTATAAAACCTCTGTTTGAAGTGATGGTTAATTTGAACTCATTAGTTTGAATTAACTCAATGTAGCTGTGTTAATTCGAACTGTTAGTTTGAATTAACCACAGCTTGATTTTCCCAATGCAATAGTGCCCCCTACCTGATTCAAACTAGCAAGTCCTGTGCATGGACATGCTAGTTCGAATTAGGGTTTCTAGTGTGGTTGTGTTTATTTGAATTAACTTAATAGTTTGAATAATAATAATTATTAGTTCGAATTCAGTTAATTCAAACTAGCTTTCTAAGCGTAGACATAGTCTTGATGTCTTTGCTTACATAGACCTTTCTCCTACCTGGTCCTCCAGGTGCTACTGTCGTATAATGAACTAACAATAATAATGAAGGGCTGGATGGTGATCTTGTGACCCAGGCACTTCAGTAGGACCTAGGAAATATGAATTCAAATCCCACTTCTGCAATAGACACGGACCCCCAATCCTGCAAATGGTCACATGATGTTTAACTTTGCTACCATGTATCAGTCCATTGGTTTCTGATAGTGGGACACCTCACAATAGGAAAGTAAAGCACCTGGATGATGTCTTTGCAGGATCGAGGCCTTGTTGAGAGATCTCAGGCCAGTCACTTGTCCCTGGAGGCTCTGTTAAGTTGACTTAACAAGATCAACTTTAAGCCATCTTAAAGTCAACCTTGTTAAGTCAACTTAGAGCATCCACACTGAAAACTTCCTGTCGACTGCTGTGTGCACACTGGCGGGTGCTAGGTCCACAGAGAAGTGGTGTGTTGTGGGTAGCTGGAGGCCAATTAGGTCGACTTAAGGGCTTTCCCAGTCTAAACTGGCTTATGTCAACTTAACAAGGTCAACTTAAGTATTAAGTCAACTGTAAGAGGAGGTGTTATTGTTGACTTAAGGAAGCGCTTAACTTGACTTAATAAAAGCCCAATGTGGCCACAGAAGTCCGTGGGTTGACTTAATCTTCCTTAAGTCAACCTAAGGCTCCAATGTAGACATACGCTTTGTACTTCAGTTCCCCATCTGCAAAATAATCAATCAGTGGGACAGCTGTACTCAGTGGCAAGGGAACTCAGCACTCAGATATTAGAGTGAGGCAGGCCACATGCCTGCTTTATTTAAAAAGGGAAACTAGAGCTATATTATTCACAAGATCTTTGCTTTGGGAACTGTTGAAGTTGGCTGATTCCCGCACACTTGCCAGGATCAATCACTCAACACATGCTGCCTTTTGTTTCCTCATTGTTACGTGTCATGCCCGTAACAGATAAAAAATTAAATATTTTTGTGTCTCATTACTATAAAATACCCCTTCTGCTTCCCACCCCCACCACAAATATTTTGATTGCAAAGAAGACTGGTGGCTGAAGTATGATTTCTGTGAGTTAAATTTAGTCTATTTTTAATCCAGGGACAGGCTGCAAAAGGAGCCATTTATTATAAGCAGTGACAAAGGGGGTATTCAAATAAGAACTCGGGGATAGTGAATAGTCCCGTAAGACAGCTGCAAGCTCACTAACATATCCCAGTGTTCAGGGAACATAAAGAAATGAGATTCTGAGTTGTGAGAAAGTGCTGGGCAATCTATTGGAAATCTGTTCCAACAAAGTATCCACTTTCAGCCATATAGAGAGCCTTTCTGTGCAGGCTGTCTATTTACTCTTTGTCTTCATCTGGAGCGACCAGTTCCTGGAGGATGGAGCCCTTTGGTGTGGCATGCTATCTCACCCATACCCCCTTCCTTCTCTTCCTTCATTAGCCAACCAACGACTGAGTTCATGGGTGTTTTTCCCTTTTCATCAATGAGAAGACAGAGCTAATGCTTCCTAGAATTTGCTCTGCTGTTTTCCCTTTCGAACAGGTGGGGTGCATCCCAGGGAGAAGAGAAAGAGGCATATGAAATAGCTGGGAAGGGTCTTGCTTTGTTCATGCCCAGTTAACTAGTTAACTTCCATGGTGTTGCTCTGAGGAAGCTGCTGCCTCCTTCTGGTGAAAGAGTTTTTCTTGGGATCCTTCCCCTTCTTGCAGGGTTTTCTTCCCCCTCTCCCCACATACATTTCTTCTTTTGCTTTTGATTTCATAGCATCATAGAAGATTAGGATTGGGAGGTATCTAGCCCAACTGGCTCAAAGCAGAACCACCCCCAACAAAATCTTCCCAGCCAGGGGTTTGTCAGGCCAGGCCTCAAAAACCTTGTAAGTTTGGAAGAGTCTCTCCAAAAAGGATCAGGCAATGCAGATGGCACTGAAGAGGTTTATTTGGGTACCGGGAAGTCTGAACAAAGATTGTTACAGCTTCAGAATAAGAGCAGCATGTCACTTGCTTGTATGCTGGTTTCCTAAGAGTCCTTGCTTCTTTTAGAAAAGCGTTTCCATACATGGTCAAAATGAGGGAGAGGACTCAACAGGTTGGGACGTGCTAACTTCTGCAGAAGGGGGGTTGGATGATATTAGCCAGGGAGGAGTACATGAAATGGGAAGGGTATGTGGTGGGTGGGTGGCAACAGATAGCAAAGGATATGTGGTAACAGACAGTCAGGAGAAGGGTCTTACAACAATAGAGGGGAAAGAGTATGTGGCAATAGACAGTCAGGAAGGCACATGATAACAGAGAGAAGAGGGGTCTTACGACAATAGAGGGAGAAAGGATATGTGGCAATGGACAGTCGGGAAGGTACGTGACAATAGGCAGTCAGCATGCTGTCTGTCTGGGGGCACCCTCTATGTCTGCGGGGCCATATGCGTGTGTGGCCTAAACAGCCTCTACGGCTAGAGATTCCCCCACCTCCCTGATGAACTGATTCCAGTGCTTCACCAGCTTCCTAGTGAGAAAGTTTTTCCTAATATCCAACCTAGACCTCCCCCAGTGCAACTTGAGACCATTGCTTCTAGTTCTGTCATCTACTTACTCCTGAGAGCAGCTCAGCTCTATCATTCCTAGAGCTCTCTTCTGGTACTTAAAGGCTGCTACCAAATCCCCCCTCATTCTTCTCTTCTGCAGACTAAACAAATTTAGTTCCCTCAGCCTCGCCTCATAAGTCATGGGTTCCAGCTCCCTTATAATTTTCATTGCCCTCTTTCAGATTCTCTCCAATTTGTTCACATCTTTCCTGTAGTGGGGGCCCAAAACTGGACACAACCCTCCAAATGTGGCCTCGCCAGTGCTGCATACAGGGGAATAATCAAGTCACTTGATCTCCTGGCAATGCTTCTGCGAATGCAGCCCAATATGTCAGCCTTCTTGGCAATAAGGACACACTGTTGGCTCATATTCAGTTTCTTGTCCACTGTAAAGCCCAGAACCTTTCCTGCTGAACTGCTGAGCCCATCAGTAGAGCCCTGCATGGATACAAATATGTGGATCCATATCTGAACTGCATCTGCAAGAAATGGTCTGTGGATATCCATGTTGGATCTGCAGATGTGGATATAATGTGGATATCCGTGGATATCTGCATATTTGCAGGGCTCTACCTCTGTGCAGATAAAAATATGTGGATCCGTATCCAATCTGCGTCCACAAGAAGTGGTCTGTGTTGTATCCGCGGATGAGGATATAATGCGGATATCCACGAATATCTGCGGATTTGCAGGGCTCTACCCATCAGTCTCCAGCCTGTAGCAGTTCATGGGATTTTCGATCCTAAGCGCAGGATTCTTACAAAGACCCATGCGGAAGGGGAGTGGGAAATCTGCTGAAATCCGGAGGTTGTTTTTTTCCCCCATGGGTGTTATGATCTTTCATGCACAAAGGCTGCGTCTACATTGGAGAGCAATTTTGAAAAAACATTTTTTGAAAAAATTATTTCAAAATATATTCAAAATAATTATCTCAAAATAACTTTTTTCAAAAATGCTATTTCGGGAGAATGATCCAGGGGCTGCTCCTTGTCCCAAAATACTGTGGCTTTTTTTCCTGAAAGTGAAAGTCTACACCCGACTTTCTTTTTCAAAAAAAAAAGAAAGGCAATGGAAAAGAGAGGCAGGCTTTTTTGAAAAAGCTATGTCGAAAAAGTT
This sequence comes from Podocnemis expansa, assembly GCA_007922195.1. Taxonomy (NCBI): domain Eukaryota; kingdom Metazoa; phylum Chordata; order Testudines; family Podocnemididae; genus Podocnemis; species Podocnemis expansa. Next base: position 14,265,790 of record ML682015.1, on the reverse strand, counting down.
TTTTCAAAAATACTATCCAATGTAGACGTAGCCAAGAGCCCACCTGTATTTTCAGGGCTAGAGGATGATCTTTATTCCATATCCCCGCCTAGGGGGTAGCATGGTGCTACGGAAAATTGCAAAGAGCCAGTGGGGAGGGAGCCAAAGGGATGATAGGGCTGCAGGCATCAATTTTTCCAAGTTCTGCTCTGTGTGCAATTGGCAGATTGCTCCCCTTGTTGCAGTGCTCCCACTGTACAAACTGACTTGGAAGTGAGAAGGGTTGTGACCATGCCTTTCTTCGCCCCCCTTTTTGGTGTCTTGCTTCCAGAGATGGGGGTGAGGGGCAGAATCAAGATCAAAGCAATCCATATGCTTCCCCGGCCACAGGCTGTGACTGCAGCAAGCCGCCTGCTCAGCCACACGGAGGGCTGATTACACAGTGAGCAAAGCCCCTCAGGGGTGCATGCCACAGCCTGACTGGAGCTTTTATTTCTGATCACGGGAATGGCTCTGAGGAGAGCACAGTGTGTGCTTCTCTTCAGAGGCCAAGTGCATCAGAAAGGCAGATGGTTCTGCACCGGGATGGGAATACCCTGTGTTTAAAGAGCCAGGGCTGCAAGCAGCAAGTGCCACAATATGGTTAACTTCTCAGAGGTCCCACTTTCCTCACCAGCTCTTCCCCTCTCCCATTGCCCGCACCCTCAAGGTGTGCCCCCTGGGTACAGCAGGTGGGACAGGTAAGGAGATCTGCCCCCAGCAGCTCAGGGTCCATTCCCCCGTCTGCCACTATCCCCATGAGGCAGAGAGCGGCTCCAGGGAAGGAAGCTGCTGATGGTGAGCAGGGACAGGAGGCGGGCCACTGCTTTGTTCCCAGTAGGATCCTGGGGGGCTATAGCAGGTCTGAGCTGACGGTGCTTCACAGGCTGGGAGGTTCCCATGGCCTGCTTCCCTCCAGTCTTCTCGCCTGTGAAAAATGAAGCACCTTCGCCTGCTTTCAGGTGTGGGAAAGCTGCAGGTAGCTTCTAGGCAAGTAGGGGAGTGGACAGAGAGGAGAAAGGCTGGAGGGAGTCTGGCAGAGTTGTCAGGCTACGGGGAGGGACTGAATAAATGGTATGGAGGAGAGGCAGGAGGTGTGAACTGACTGACTGTTATTGGGGGTATGGCCATCCTGAACTGGTTGCACAGCGAGGGGAAGGCTAAGCTGAGACTGCCAAATCCCTCATCCCCTTGGCATCCTGAGAAACTCTGACTGAGAACCTCTCACCTATCCCAGTGGCTTTCAGACCCAGGGTTGGGACCCAGTCCTGGGTCTTGTACTCAGGTACTGGGTCGTGGCACCCCCTGCTGCCACCACCAAAAGACTGGAATGCGTTGCTCAAAGATGTAATTGTTGGGTCATGGGAATACATAATTTTTTTTCGACTGCATCCTGAGAAAAAAAGTTTGAAAACCACTGCCCTAACCTACCAATCCGGCGAGCAAATGAGCATGGAGCCCTTCCAGCTCCTTCTCCTCTGTGACACACTGCCCAAGATCTTAATTTAATCAATCATGCCCTTCAAAGCAGGTTTTGTTATTTAAAAAAAAAAAAAGCTGTAATAATTCAATAAGGCACAGGTGTTCCACATTTCGGTCCCATGCCATGATGTGTCACACTGGCAGGTTGGAAGGTCAAAAGGCTTGGGGGGCCTGATGTGGGGTGTAATCCGAGGGTGCACTCAGAGCTGGCCTGAAGCGGTGTTTGATGACTTACCTGTGGGCTGGTAAGGGGATGGACTGCTTTGGTGTGAGGTCTGCTGCTCCCAAACCTTGCAAGTTGTTCTCCTAAGACTGCAGTCCTTTCCATATCCCGTGGGGCAGCAGACCCATAACAGGATCTCTATGTGCTGGCCAACCTGTCCCATCTCAGAAGTAAAGCAAGGTTGGGGTGGGTTTGTATTTGTAAGGGTGATCTCCGAGGTGTTGCTGGCACCTGGCACAAGGGGCACATGCCCCGAGTCCTGCGCTAGTGCCCCAAATGTCTGGGGTCCCGCTGCCTCTCCAGCCCTTGCCCTGGCTAGGTATCAGCCTCTCCTGGCCAAGTAGCAGGGTCCGGGCCAGCCACCATGGCACCTGCCTCTCCCAGGTTGGGCCGCCCACAGCAGCCACTGTCTTGCCCGTCCCCATCCCCAGCAAGGAGGTGAGGCGAGGGCCCTGAGGGTGGAGCCTGGGCCCAGGCCCCGAGTCTTCTGCTGGAGCAACAACACTTCTGGTGACCTATACGGGAAAGCAAGGGAGGGCACAGTAGCTATGTCTACCCTATGGACTTAAGTTGACTTAAGCAAGCCCTGGCTATGTTTGGAGCTCATTAAGTTCACTTAAGGGCTTCCTTAAGTCAACTTAATAACTCCCACTCTTCAAGTTGACTTAGGCATTAAGTCGACTTTATTAAGTTGACGTAATGCAATGTGGCCCTCTAAGGTGACTTAAGAAGCCCTATGTAATAACATGTGCCTGCTTAAGTTGACTTAGTAAAGTCAACTTAAGCAAACACATTTTTCATCAGGACACTTCCTTAAGTTAACTTAACCACCTTTGTTAAGTCAACTTAAGAGTAGGGGGACTCACTAAGTCGACTTAAGAAAGTCGACTTAACCAAGACTATGGGGTCTTTTCCCATTACAATACGTAATTTGACTTCAGGCTTCCCATGGTTTGAACCTAACGACTGCTCTGATTTGCTGTTACTGTATGACCTGATCCTATGTTTTACACCCCCTTGCATTTATTTTCATTCCATTCTGTAAGTTCCCCCATCTTCGAAGCATCTGACAAAGTGGGATTTTCTCCCACAAAAGCTCATGTGAAAAATAAATCTGTTAGTCTTAAAGTGCCACACGACTTCTTGTTTTTTAGATTTTGTAGTGTCAACTTAGCCAGTAGGTACCATTAGAGAAGCCCTCTCCCAATCGGTTACTCTGATACAATGTAAAAAGGGTGCAATGGTCAGCTTGGCTGTAGTCGAGCTCCCCTGGCAGTATTCTCCGGAGCAGGTTGGGGGCCTAACCCTGACATTTCAGGTACCTGCTTGCTCAGTGCCGTTCCCCATATGGCTTCCACAGGTTGAAGGCCTGCTTCTTTGTGATGCTCTACACCTCTTGGGAGTATCCTCAGTGATGATGCCGTCAATAGGCATAGAGGGGACTCGTCATTGCCTGACAGCAGGAATGGAGCCATAGTGTGCTACTCCCTGCCCTAAAAGGGTGGTACCTTCACCCCCTAGGCAGCCTTTGCTGGCAGAAACATCCATGGTGGCTGACGACAATTCAAAGCAGGCGTGCCTTTGTGGAACATCCACAAAATGCAGCAGCAACTATGTTCCTGCCCCACCTCCAATCCCGCCTGTGTGCTGCTAGTCTGGCTGGCACAGAGGGGTGTAAACTCAACCTCTTTGCTCGACCAAGGGCAAGCCCACATCTATAGTTTGCATAGCATAACCCATATGCCTAAAGGAGCTATCTCTTTTAGGGATCTCCTAAGGCTGGGCTATGTTGCTGGGCAGATTTGGCAGCTCAGATCCAGAAGTTTCTGGAAATTAAATGGGCTTTTGCATTTAGCATGCTCCACTAAGTTCTCTACTGATGCTGTGGTCAGATGGCATGAGAACCACAGCCTGAGAGGAGTAGCTATAGAGTTGCAATGAGAAAAGCCCAGGAGCTCAGTGTGTGACTGGTTGAAACTGAGCCAGGAGTGGACAGCAGAGTTTTCTCATATGTGACTGATTGTTGGTTAACCAGTAAATTGACTGGATGGTGCTGGTTCCAGAAGAAAAATAAAAGCCTGCATGGATTCCTACCTACCAACTAACCTACTAACCAAAGATGAGGCTTGCTGCTTCTTGCTGCTGAACAGATGCTGCAGCTGAGATATGGGTGAACTCCACCTACACTTTGGGACTCTTGGGTTTCTTTCCCACAGTGTTTCTGTGGGGACTGTTCTGTTTACATTAATTTTGGAGTTTTTTTAGGGTAAGGTTTATCAAGTTTGTAGTTAATAAAGTTCTTTATGTTTATTCTTTGGTGATATTTTAATGTGTGGGGAGGGTAACTCAACAATGTTCACTGTGAGTCCCTTACAGACTGAATCCTGGATCTCCAGCTGCTTCTCTATGGGAAATGGGGCTTAATTTTTTGGGGAAGGGGCGCACTGCAGAGGGGCAATTAAATGAATTTGAGCACACCTGAAGCTTACACTAGCACCTTGCAGTACTGCTGGTTGAACACTATTGCAATATTTTGTTTCATTTTATGTTTTAGCTCTTGACTGAGAGCTAAGAACGTTACAGGAACTTACCATGGTCTCCAAAATGGTAATTTATAGCTAACAGGAGCATGTATCTCAGAGTGCACGCTCAGTTTGTGGTATTTACTTTTTTCCTAACTGATGTGTACCAAACAGAGAGACATGACAAGGATCAGAGCATGCGCTCATCTGGAAGCTGTCTTGAAATGATGATAGGCTCCTTAGAACATTTTACAAGCCCCAGTCCATTTCCTGGGGGATAACTGATGAGACAAAATGGTGCTATTGTATGTTAGATCTGACTGAAAATTTTTAGGACAATAATGTTTTTTCATCAAAAATATGGCCTTTCTTGAATAGGAAATTATCACCACAAATTTTTGTTTTTCCAGAATTTTCCATGAAACTGGAAAGTCAAAACAAAATCTTTAGTATTCTTTAGTTTATTTCCAGAAGGGTAGCCGAGTTGGTCTGTGTACAACAAAAATAATAAGGGTCCTGTGGCAACTAAAGACTAACAGCTTTCTTTGGGCATAAGCTTTCATGGGCTCCAATCCACTTCGGCAGCTTCATCTCCTGAAGTGGGTTGGAGCCCGCAAAAGCTTATGCCCAAAGAAATCTGTTAATCTATAATGTGCCACAGGACTCTTGTTGTTTTCACTTTAGTTTAGTGTTTCTCCTCCTCCTTTTCAGTGGCAAAAAGAAGAAAAAAACAGAAAGGGAGAAATAAAGGCAGAAAAAAGGGAACAAAAAAGTAGAAGTGAAAAGTATTGCAAAAAAAAATCAGATAAAGAGAAAATCATTCATTTTTTAAATGAATGGAACAATAATTTCTTCACTCTTCTTTGAAATGTCCTTCCCAGTTTTTGATAATCTCTGCATTCCTCGTGCTGCTGCATTTTTTTCTCTTTTGTTGGTGACTTTTCCCCCTGTAATGTCTACAGTCTTTCTTTGTTTTTTCACTCCATTTTCTCCTCAATTTTCCAGCCTAATTTTTCATGGTATAGTTCCTCTCTTGCTTTCACAGTTCCCCAGAGGTAGAATGTCATCCTTTTCCCTTCCTTGCAATATTCAAGTCCGGATTAAACTTTAAACCCATTCCATCCAATAGGGTTTAATATTGGCAATACAAGCATATCCACTTTTTGACTGATCCATATCACAAAATTATCATGAAGATATATGGGGATGGGATGATGTGCTTGATGTAATCATGTGCTATTGAAGAACTTGTTATTCAGACTATAGTTCAATATCAGAGGATAATCAAATATTAGCCATTTAACTAGTAGAAAGGGAAAGTGTATCATTCATGTCTCTCTCTTATATGTTCCAAAGGGGGAGCCATGTTAATCTAGTTCAACAAAACAAACAAGGAGTCGTATGGCACTTTTAGGCTATGTTCACACACAGGGGGTTATTTCGATACAAGCCTTATTTCGAAATAAGTTAATTTGAATTAAGACAATGTTAATTCGAATTAAGGAAAAAAGCTCAAAGCGAAATAGCATGTTCAGACAACAGTTATTTCTAAACAAGTCACCGTTGTTTCGAAACAACGTGTTCTGACAGGATTGTTTCATCACCAAATGGGGTTTAAGTTGTTTCAAAACAACAGTACATTATGTGAACGTGGCGTTTCTTATTTCGAAACAACCTCTGTTGTTTTGAAATAAGACTGCCGTGTGAACACACCCTTAAAGACTAACAAATGTATTTATCGCATGCGCTTTCATGGGAGAAAATCCCACTTTATCAGAGTGTCTGATGAAGTGGGATTTTCTCCCATGAAAGATCATGCAATAAATATATTTGTCAGTCTTTAGAAGTGCCACAGGACTCCATGTTTGCTCTCCTATATGATAAACATAAGCTTTTCAACCATAATGTCCCTCTCAAATGTCTCATGACTTTTAAACTACTTTTCCTCTAACATGGATACTTCCTTTGTCCTTATCCACAATCGACGAAACAAGCCAATTTTGAACAAAATTGGTTTGGCAATTTTTGAGTCATGCGTGAAATGTGAGAAATAGGTCAGCTGATTTTGCTCATACTTTCAAAAACAATTCTCTGCTAGTTTGAGAAAGCAGAGAAAAGCTTCAAATAAATGTCTTTGAGCAATTGGAGAGTGAAGGGAAGGCTCAGAATGGAAGCTGGTCTCATAACCAGGACTTGGCGGTCAGACCTAATGAATCTTGAAGTCTTTAAATAATGATTTGAGGACTTTAGTAAATGAGCCTGAGATTACGGATCATTGGATGGATTATTTCATTCCATGGATTATGGATTATTTTTACAGGAATAGGTGGGAGAGCTTCTGTGGCCTATAATGGGTCAGTCTAGGTGATTGTGATGGTCCCTTCTGTTCTTGGAGTCTATGAAGCAATGCAGTGTCCACACTGACACTGTGTCGGCCTAACTACACAAATACTGACACTACCCTTCTTGCGGAGGTTGGCGTTATTAAGCTGGTGTAGCAGATGAGTTCTGTCACCAGGAGTGAAATTTTAGTGTAAAGACTTAGGTTCTGTCTACACTGGGAATTTAGTTCAAATTTAATGAGGCTTAATTTGAACTAATTAGTCCATGGCCACAAAGGCTTTCCTTAGTTCGAACTAAGGAAAGCTTAGTTCGGACTTGTAAAACCTGCCTTTAGTTCCAACTAACAGTTAGTTTGAAATAAGTAGTTTGAACTAACCCATTGGAGCTGCCAGAGCCATAACTATAGTGGGGTAAAATTTGACAGGGTGCTGTAAACCCTTCCTGGCCTGAAGAGGAATGTGCTTTAAAGGCATGTTTCTCTGGAAGCCAAGGAAGGTGCTCCCCGCCCGACTCTAGCCGTGCTGAGCCAGGTGATGGAGGGGTGCTTCCTTGCCCCTGGCTCAACGCTGCTAGAGCTGGGCAGGGGGGTGCCTAAGAGTGGCCAGGGTACCCCCCACCCAGCCCTGGCCGGTGGCTGCATTTGCCAGGTGGCAAGGGAAGACAAACCCCTGCCCGGCCCTGGCCGCGATCGGGTGGCCGGCAAGGGAAGACAAACCCCTGCCCAGCCCTGGCCGCGATCGGCTGGCCGGCAAGGGAAAGCAAATCCCGCTTGGCCCTGGCCGCGACCCACCAGCCAGCAGGGAAAGAGAAACCCCCGCCTGGCCGTGGCTGCGATCGGCTGGCTGGCAGAGGAAGGCAAACCCCCGTCTGGCTCTAGCCATGATTTGCCAGCTGGTGGGGGAAGAGAAAACCCTGCATGGCCCTGGCCATGATTGGCTGGCCGGCGGGGAAGGCACCTGCCCTGTTAGGGTATGGGGGCCCGACTGGGCTACCTGCCACCGGGACGGATCAGACCCGTGATGGATGGGGGTCTGGGGGGCGCTTTGGGTCTGCTCGCCCCGGCCACCGGACAGGCTAGTTATGGCCCTGGGAGCCGCATTAGTTGGAAATGACCATTTGTTAGAACTAAAGGCAGTTCGACCTTCTTCTTCCCAGGGTGCCTTCCTCTTTTTATGGATTGGGTAGGGACACGGCCCTTCTTGGATGCCATATTGCCAGACTTCCCATGGTGCCCCGTCCTAAGCCAAACTAGCAAATTCTGTGCATGAACATGCTAGTTCAATTTAGGTTTCTAGTGTGGACATGCTAATTCAAACTAAGTTAGATCGAGTTTATCGCAATTAGTTTGAACTAGCGTTCTTAAGTGTAGACATAGCCTTACAGAGGGAGATCAACGTAAGCTGCCTTGCATCAACCTGACTGCAGTGTAGACCAGGCCTCAACCCACAATTTACTAACAAGCCACCTGGTGGCAGCTGGGAGCCAAAGGTTGGCTGGAGACTTACGGTGTGAGGTTCAGACCCAGGGAGCTGTGCAGTTGGAATGCCATTGCTTTATACAATACAAGGAAAGCAGGAGCAACTTTTTAATACAACTCAACAACAGTTCTGGAACGAAACTAAAGACTTCAATACCTAATTAAACTTAGAGGGGAATTTTAGGTAGGCAGAATGTAATTACCCACAGTGGAACTTAACCAGCTGTTCTAGACTGGCACTTCTATTGCAAAAACGACATGGGCTTTATTAAGAAAAAAAAAGCAGGGAGTCTTGTGGCACTTAAAGAGTATCAAATTTATTTACCACATACTTTCATGGGAGGAAATTCCACTTTGTCAGACGCTTTGAAGATGGGGAAACTTACAGAACAGGATTTATAATTACCCAGTGTCCTGTTGTTAGCGACCTCGGGATTATATATATCTTTTCATATTAAAACAAACAAGGAGTCCTGTGGCACTTCAAGACTAACACATTTATTTATTGCATGAGCTTTCGTGGGGCAAAATTCCACTTCATCAGATGCTTTGATGAACAAAGTGGGATTTTGTCCCACAAAAGCTTGTGCAATAAATTAATGTGTTAGTCTTGAAGTGCCACAAGACTCCTTGTTTGTTTTACTGAACTAGACTAGCACGGCTGCCCCTTTGGAACTTTTCATATTGAGGACTTGAGGCACTTTATGAAACATCTACGACTGAGTTTCATCCACACATACCTTGCTAACAACTGAGCTCTTCACTTTGAAATCAAAGCGTTAAAGTGGAGTAGCACCTCTGATGTTTTATGGTGTGGCTCCCCATGGAGCACTTGCTTCCTGATTAAAGCAATGGCTATCTAATGTGGCCTCCCTGGAACGGGTAAAACCAACATCACATTACTTCACCTGGAATTTGGAGTTGTAACAGAGAGACCAGCTCTGAAAAAGCTCATATTAAGATTTCAAAGATGTTTACAGGTCTGGAAAGTACTTTGAATGAAATTGGCAACCGGCACAAAGGAGCCAGCAGTGAATATACAGTTATATGTGAGATTAGCTATCACAGATGCATTACACGTGGGCATATAATAAACACAGAGCAGCTCATTCTCCTCTCACATATACCAAAGTAACTTCATTGAAGTCAATGGACTTTCGGATGCAAGTGAGAGGAGATTCCAACCTAAAGCTACGCGGCTCCATTGAGTACAAACTACCAGGTGCGGTTGCTTCCATAGTACTAGAATATGGGAGAAGCAAACATTGGGCTCAATGGTAGAGCGATGAGGGGACAAGATCTGGCAGTATTCTTTAAATGGCCAGGAGCAGACCTCATCGCCACAGACGCATGCCATTCACAAGTAGAACCATAAATTCAGCAGAATATTGGGCACATTTAACCGTGGGGTAGGAGGGCCATCAAAAGCAGCAAGTGACTAGCTGAGTACAGATGCCTTGATGTTGACAAGGCACACAGACTGCACAGAGGTGACCGAAGGAATATTACAGCTAATTTTAACGTAAAGCTGTGCCTTTGGCATCTGACTGAAATGTAAAGCCACCTCGATAGATCAAATTGCCTAGGGAAAAGCATGCACAGATTAAAAGCAGGGGCCTGAGGATCCCTGAGACATATCCAAGACAACTGACTGCAGAGGAGATGAAGCTGTTGAGAGACATGTGCACTGCTGATGATTGGCCTGAAAGAAAAAAAAGAGTTCCACTCAAGCTAACAGATGTCACCAGGCATGTGAGGAGAATCAAATGTTCGGATGTGTCAAAAGCAGCCGTGAAGGATGACAAGGAAGACTAATGTAGAAGGCAGCTCACTAGGAGTAGTTAGCAAGGGGCTGTTGACAATCTGAACCAGTAAAACAAGCAAGGAGGCCTGTGGTGCTTAAAGACTAACACATTTATCACATGATCTTTTGTGGGAGAAAAATCCCACTTTGACAGACACTTTGAAGATGGGGGAAACTTACAGAATGGAAGGAAATAAATGCAGGGACGTGCACGTCATGGGATCAGGTCACACTGGAACAGCAAATCAAAACAGTTGTTAAGATTCAAACACTGGGGAACAGCATATAGAGCAAGATAAGGTCAAATCAGATGTTGTAATGGGAAAAAAATCCCAAGTCCTTATTTTGCCCTGAAGAAACGCTGTCAAATTTGCATGTGAATTCCAATTCTGCAGTCTCTCCTTGAAGCCTCGAATTGTCATTCAATTGTCTGAGCACAGGTACCAGCAAATCAAATCAAATCAAATCAAATCAAATCAAATCATAGGGCTGGAAGGGACTGTGATCAGGAAGAATGAAGTCCTCACCTACTGGTCCTTGAATATTGTCATGTTCAACGTCAGATCTGTGCCCAGTCATTCCCCGGCACAGAGATTGTCCCGTCTGTCGAATATATGAGGCAGAGAGACACTTCCAGCACATGACAGAACAAATCCCATTGGTGGATTAGCAAGTGAATGAGTCTTTGGTGGAGCAGCTGGTTTGATTAAGTCCTGTAAAAGTGTCTTTTGTGAAGATATCTAGGCAAAGTTGGCAGCGTGGTTTGTTGCAGGGATATGTGCCTGCTTTAATGGTTCTATTAGGTCTGTAGTTGCTGGTGAGCATCTGCTTAAGATTGGGGGCTGTCTGCAAGTGAGGAGCGGTGTGTCTGCCAAGGCTTGAGAGAGTGAGGGATCATCTTGTCGAATATGATAAAATCTGAATCAGGGCTCTCTTAGCCATTTTGCTGTGTTCTACACTCAGTCCAGAAACATGCAAAAAAAACCAAGGAGTCGTGTGGCACTTTAAGACTAACACGAAAGCTCATGTGAAAAATAAATCAGTTAGTCTTAAAGTGCCACACGACTCCTTGGGTTTTTTTGCTGGACTAGACTAACACAGCTATCCCTTTGGCAACAGAAACATGCAGCCAGGCTGCTAAACAATTGTAAAAGGAGATGACTATTATTTATATTAACATCTGAGGCCCATGCTGAAATTGGGGTCCCCTCATACTATGCATTACACAAACAGAGCAAGAGACAGTCTCTGTCCCAAAGATTTTACCATCTAAATAATCAAAAAGTGGGAGGAGAAACTGAGGCACAGAGCAAGGAAAAGTGACTTTTGCAAAATCATATAGCGCGTCAATACCAGAACTGGGAATGGACTCCAGCCTCCTGGGGACCTGTCCACTGGGCAACCCTGCTTCCCAACCAGACAGAGGCTTTAGACTGAAAGGGGAGATTAAGAGCTAGTCTAAATTGCGGGTGGGAAATTCTCCACTGTCAAATTGCTCTTCCCATTCAACTAATTGGGTCTGTGAAGACCCACTCAGTCAATCAGGAAGTCGATCGTGCAAGACCTCCCGGGCAAGTAGCATAGAACTGAGTCGATGGCAGGGCATTTTCCCATTGACTCAGAGCACTGAAGACACCGTGCTAAGTACGGGATAGGCAGTCAAAGGGAGATGTGCAAGTAACTTTACAAGTTCAGAAATCCTCCCACAGTATAGAACTGCCCTAGGCATTTCATCTGTCACAGTGTAAGCAGGTATATCTTTATTGATTTCAATGGAGCTGCCCCCACAAAAACCATGTGTGGATTCCACTGTGAACTTCCAGCATGGGAGAAACCTGAAAATGCTGGACATCTTGTCAAAAGCTTACCCTCTTGAAGTTTTCAGCACAAATTGCAGGCTAAGAAGATTCACCTAGTGGCAAATAAATTTAATGTAATTGTATGCATTGTAAGATCCTTCTCTGGCTGTTTGTGTGTTAACATTTTACTCCTTTGTTTTGGATTTTTTTGAGCATTCACTTAAGTGTGTTTCCCTGCAGCATATTTGTTTCCCATGAAGAGATCAAATTCGAAGGGAAAAAGTGACTGCATCTCTGTTAAGTAATGAACTCACCGATCAGGGTGTAATCAACTAGCCTTAAATGCATCACTCGCATTTCTAATCAGTGTGCAGTCTGGTGGCTGAAATATCTCTCACCATTGTGGGAAGGTGGCATGTCATCTATCTGCTTGAAAGTTGTACTACAATTACTCAACCGAATCACTGTGATAGAAGAATGGGGAAAATCGAGTTGGGCTTCCCGTCTAAAATTCTAAAGTCATAGGCTATGACCACACACAAGCAACAAAATTGATTTAACTGAAATCCATTTAAGTTAAGTTGATATAATAAACAGTAAATCGATTTAATTTAAATTGATTTAACAGCTCCCCATCAAAAAACCAAATTGAACTAGCATGTCCAGGGACAGGACTTGCTAGTTTGATTTAGGAGAGGAGCACCCCGAGAGGTGTGGCAACATGGCCTCCTGGCAGGGCCATGTTGCCACCCAATTCCCTGCCTGGCTTTCCCCAGGAGAGCCAGTGGCAGGGGGAAAAAATCCCCCGTTGGCTCTGGCTTCCCAGAACCCAGTGGGGGAAAAGACATCCCCCGAGACTGGCTGAAGCCTTGAAGCTCAGCCATGCATGGAGAAGAAGGGAGCCCCGGTGCGCCCGGCTCCCCATGCTAGCTGGGCAGTGGGGAAAAGGGATCCCCGCGTACCTGGCTTCCCCCTGCCCTAGTCAGGCAGCCGGGAGAAGGGATGACTGTGCACCCGGCATCTCCCACCGGGTGGCCGGGTGGCGGGGAAAGGGAGCTCTATGCGTCTGGCTTCTCCCCACGCTAGCCAGGCGACAGGGAAAAGGAGCCCCACACGCCCAGCTTCCCCGGTCTATCTGGGCAATGGGGGAAGGGAGGCCCGCACACCCAGCTCCCGCGGGGAACCAGGTGCACAGGGCTCCCTTCCCTTGCTGCCCGGCTAGCATGGGTTGAAGCTGGGCACATGGGGATTCCTTGCTCCACTGCCCGGCCAGTCGTGGAGAAGCCCGTGCAGGAGGTCCCTTCCACTGCCCCACCCCTGACCAGGGTGCTTAAACCTGGCCCTTCCTCCCAGAATGCCATGCACCCTGGGAGGCAGGTCAAATAATTTTAAATCGAAACAACCGTTATATCGAAATAATCCGTATGGTGTTATATCAATATAAGGGTTTCGCTCTAACTCTTGTTCTGTTTTCAACCCAGGTTTTATTGAATCGCTCTAACTTTTCTTGTTTTGAAATGGTGGAGCTCATCATTTCCAAATGGGAAAGGGTTGTGTGGACCTAACAGTTTTTAAATCAAAATATCCAGTGTTATTTCAATTTAAAACCTACATGTGGACATATGCATAGTGGCAGTAATCCAGGGTCTAACAGAACACTAAATTATTAGTACAAGTCTGCAGCTACCAAGAAGCTCTGTGGTTGTCTTTATGCTATGTGCTTTGGTGATCACAGCAGCAACAGGTCTTTCTGCTCCAAAATACCTCTAGCTGAAGACACAATCTTCTAGGACAGTGGTTTTCAACCTCTGTGTCGTGACACAAAAGTGTGTTGCGGCACTATGGCTGAGTGCATCATGGGCTAGCAGCCTGCCACCAAAAAGTCCCCCTCCCTCTGGACTGCTGCAGCAACAGGCTGTGAGCCCTTTAAAAGCTGCCAGTGAAATGCGGAGTGGCGATAGCTTTGCTGTGACAGTGAGAGTGTCATTTGAAGCACTGCTGCTGAAAGTGCCTGGAGTGGCTTCTTTTTTGTGGTGGCTGCCTTGCAAGCCTCCTGCTGCTAAAACTGCCTTTGAAGGCAGTTTTCTTTCAGCAGTGGGAGCCAGTTGAGGTTTACTCACTGGTGCCACCAGGGGGCCTTGGTGTTGGGGGAGTGGTGTGATGTGTCACGCATAGCTGGGAACCCTCCCAGGTGTGTCACAACCCTAAGGGGGCTGAGAACCCCTGTTCTAGGACACACAGGGGAGATGAGACCTGAATTTCTAATGTTTTTTTTAAAAAAATGCTTAGACAACTGTAGTTTGGTTCAAAAACAAAATGTATGTGTGGGGGGGTTCTCCTCAGCTATGCTTTCAATAAACAACTCTTTCAGCTCTTCTTTATGCATCACAAAAAGGGGATACACTTCATTTTGATTTCCTGTTCAGATCACCTTTATCATACAAGAAGGAAAACTCAGCCCTGAGAAAGGTAACATGTGAGGTGCTGATAGTAGCTATGCTAGGAACCCCCAGTGATGCACTTCTCTACCCTGAAATTGTTTAAATTCTTTAAAAAGGAGACTCAGCCCCTCTTCCTCCCAATTTAACAGCAATAAAAAGGCAAACAAGGGTTTGCAAGCAGTTGTCTTTTCAGCAATCAGATCAGCTTAATCCATTTCCTGCTGGAAGACGGCATTTACATTCACTGTTGCCACTAGCAGGGTGTCAAAGAGTTAATCAGATTCCTGTTGCAAACTCCTATTTTCATCCCGATCAGAAAAATAAAATAATCCAGATTAATAGTATGCAGATATTCTGAGAGTGGGGACTACTTAAATCTTTCCTCCATACCCAGATGTATGCTATGGATAAATTAATGGATTAAAGAAGCCTCCAACTGTTGGGAAAACCAGGGCATTGGTGCAAGTTAGGACAAAGCAAATCACAGAAAAGAATACAGCAAAGAACGCTAACAACAACAGTGGCCTGATGAAGGTAAAGAATTGGATATAAGGTAAATATAAATAGGAAAGCTCCTTATTTTGTCACTGATGCAAACTGGATCCCATTCTGCTTTACAGAGCTAAATAACACAAAGCATAAAATGATAGTAAATTCTATTACATGCTTGTTTAGCACCTCTTTGTCATAGATTTCAAAGTGCTTTACAAACATGAATAAATAAAGACTCACAACCCCAAGTGATAGATGTTATTATCCCCACTTTACAGGTGCAAAAATTTAAGCTCAGAAAATTTAAGTGACTTGACCAAGGTTACACAGTAAATCATTGGTATGCCTGGAAGCTAGACAGACCATAGATCCTTCTCTGAGCCAATTAGTAAACTGTTATTCTTTCTATGACAGCTAACTGTACCCCCAGAACCTCTACAGGCAGAAGGTTTCCCCTCTGCCACTGAAGGCCTTTAGTGTTTGGTGAAAATAAGAATTTCCATCCTATGGGAAATTCCAGTATTTCCATAATTGTTTTCATTCTGAATAGGACTGAAAAATCAAAATATCAAAATTTTTCATGAGCTGGAATCAACCAGAAAGTTTAGATTTGGAAACATCAAAATGATCTGGTTTAACAGTGAACTGCACTCACCCTGACCTGCCATTGTGCCACATGGGCCCCCCGTAGTTCAGCTGTCTCATTTCCCTTTGTTGGCTGCACTCTCCCAGCTGAACTGCAAATCCCCATGGTCCATCATGGTCATGGGATACCCACAATGCATATGGTAGGGACTGATATTGCTGCAGTATGAAGAACACTTTCTGTTGGGGGATTATGACCACCGGCGTGGTAATGTAACTTGAAGACTATAAGGGGTGTAACCCTTCTGCCAGAGTAAGGGCCGGCTTGTATATCTAGGGGTTTCCAAATGATGTTAAAACACCAACTGGTTTGAGTCCCCACCCAGTCTCCTGGGAAATCATGCACTATTCCCTGGGCAACCTAGAAGGATAATGCTTCACTGCTCACAAGCACGAGTCTGTGTGTAGCACATAGATCTTTTAATGGCAGCATAAAAGAATGCATAGAAGCAATATTGAGAATCCATGCAGGACCAGAGTCCCACAAAAACCCAAGACAGCACTCACTACACCCCAGTGTATGTGGAGAATGTCCTCCACGCCAGCTGTCCACCGGCGCCGCCTCCTGGTCACTCGTGCTCTCCGGCCCTCTGCTGTCCACTTGCACTGTCCACTGGCTCTGTCACTGCTCACGCATGCTCTCCGGCCCGCTGCATCACACCATCCACTGGCCCCACACACTGTCCACCCACTCTACTCACTGGTCACTCTTCAGTGATCTCAGCCCTCAGTGATTTCAACGCCTGATTTCAGGACACCACAGACAGATCCTCTGATCAAAATAACAAAAGAGACTCCGAAAGGAGCCATCAAGTCTTTCTTTTAACAGTGGGGCAGTGGTGAGGCAGTGCCTCAGGCATTGCTCTTTGGCAGAGGCAGAGCCATTGCCATTGCCATTGCCATTGCCATTGCCACCACTACCACCACCACCCCCTTTTCTCTTTCTTCACACATTGAAACACTGCATTGCTCACTCTTTCAAGTTCTGTGCTGCTGATGGTGACTTTTCCAACAAATAGGCTAAACAGTTTATACAATCAAAGGGTAGCATATTATGAAAAAGACAATATTTCATTTCCCTCCTCAGTTAAAATACAGGTATTGACAGATTTGTGATCAAATCAACCCATATACAATTTACCATCATGCCCTGCAGCTACATAGTGAGATTATGCTAATACCTAATTATGCTCATGCAAATACAAAACCCATGCAGATTAATTGCCCCCCCTTTTGGCTGTTAAGCACAAGAAGTGGCCAGCCTCTAGACCTGCCTTATAGGGGGCAGCCATGTTAGTCTAGTTCAGTAAAACAAGCAAGGAGTACTGTGGCACTTAAAGACTAACAAATGTAATTGATCACATGAACTTTCGTGGGAGAGAATCCAACTTTGTCAGATGCTTTGAAGATGGGGGAACTTACAGAATGGAGGGGATCTCTTCTGATGCAGAACCTGGGAGAGAGAGGGGAGCTGCTTAGAAAAAAATGGACTATTATTATTTCATTTTTGACTATAGCATTAGGAACCCCTGTTGGCCCAGGACAGAGCTGTACAACAAAGAATAAAAGACAACCCCCTGCCCAGGTGATAAAGGCTGACATTGCTGTGACCAGGTGGATCGACAGTGCAAAAAGGTATTTGAGTTGAAAGGTTGGGCAGGGCCAGCTCACAAAGGGCCACTGATGTAAAGACAAGTGGTTTGTTTTTATGGGGAAGAATGGAGAGTCAGTGGATGGACATAAAGAGTGGGGGCCATCATCTGCCATTGTGAAAGCTCTTTGCGCCAGAACCATCTCTTCTCTCCATGTTGGTGCTGCCAGGTCTGTGGACTTCATCTGTTTGCTCTGCCTCACATGAGGAGCAGATGTTTCCTTGCAGGGCAGATGCTTGCTTTAGTCATTACTTTATAGAGTCCCGAAATATGCCAGGAACCTCCCACTGCGAATAAAGACACAGTCTCCACTCGCAAGCACAGCCATTTTAGCTTAGCCACGATAGAGGGAATGGCTGCTCTGCATAATAAACCCAATTAAGCTGTGACTCTGGTCTGAGACTTGGCCACATTTCTGTCTACACACAAATCACTCTGGCTTGGGTCAGGAAGCATTCTGGACCTGGATCCAAAGACCCTGCTAAGGGGTTAGGCCAGAGCCCAAGACCCACTGTGACTCTGTTCCAAGCCTGCCATTTAGCAGTGTGGACTCAGGGCAAGCTGCAGTAATGAGTCAGAAAGTGCAGGATTGATGCCTTAGCACAGCTGTGAAACCCTGGTCCAGCAGTTGTAAACCCAGATTTACAATCTTGTGAGGCTCCTCAGGCATGGGCTTGGAAACCCTGGGTCCACAACCCTTAGTCCCACAGACCAGAGTCTCCAGTGCAGAATAGATTTACCCATAGTGAACAAAATGGAGAGGGACAGAGTGAGGGAGAAAGGCTGGAGATAGGTCCTTAGCATCACTCAGATAAACCAGCAGAAACTAGTGCACAGCACAATGGGGCAAAAACTCTTTGTATTTAGCAGCCCAGTGCAAATGAGGATGTTTTCTTAATGTGTATTACCACAGTGCCTATGAGGCCCAAGCATGGACTGGGACACTGTTGTGCTAGGTGCTGTACAAATCCAGAATGATCAGTCCCAAAGAGTTTACATAAACAATATTCTGCGTCTTTAAGGAGGCGAGAGGCAGATAAAGGCATTTTTTTCTAGTGTGGGAAGCAGCATGATCTCCAAAGGGCCAGAAGAGGTAGCAGGAACCTCATGTAAGTGCAAAACCATGCTCTGAAGCATCCCTGACCACTGTTTGCCAGGCATCTCTCATTGACCACTGTCAGAAGACAGAATACTGGGCTAGCCACTGGACCATCCGTCTGACCTCGTATGGCTGTTTGTATGTCCCTGTCTGCTTTGTTTGCTTGGTGTCCTGTGAAAAGTAGCATCTGGTGTCCCATTAACTCGTCTGACCTGATCCTATGACTTACACTTCCCTGCAGGGACAGATCTCCCATAGAGGCAGCCTCGGCTGTTACATAGGGCACCAAACAGTAAAGGGGCCAGCAAACCTATTTTAAGTTTCCTGCCCTGCTCCTCACAGGCACGTAGCCCAGGACAGAGCAAGGCAGGAAGCTGTTTTGACTGGCTCCGCTCCCCAGAAGAGTTAAGTGCAATGGGGGAAATGGTGGAGTTAAAAGGAGTGGGATGGAGCAAGGGTGGAGGAAACAGGCACCCCTCGGCTGGCCTTAGGTTGACCCAGCATGGCTTAGCCTGTGCTCCTCAACTGGCCCGCAGCCTGGCATGGTCCCAGTGCTTGGCCAGGACCTGGCACGGCTCAACCCACCACCTGGCCCACATGAACCCTGCTGCTAGCCAGGACTGGCCTCATTCTTCCCATGGCCCGGTGTACCGGCTGGTGCCACTTGGCCAGGGCTGCCACGGCCCTTCTGCTCAGCCTGTTGCTCGGCCCATGGCCCAGGCCACCACCCCGCCTGGCCCGCTGCTCTGCCCACACCCCTTGGCTGGCCCGTGGTCCTGCCTGGCCTGGCGCTTGGTCTGGCTCAGCCCGCCAACTAGCCCTGCTGCTCAGCCACAGCCGGCGTGGACCTCCATGCTCAGCCTATGGCCCAGCCCACTGCTTGGCCCGGGCTGCCATGTAGCCTGCTGGTCCACCCGCACGTCTCGTTTGGCTGTTGGTCCGGCACTGGGCCTGTCCTGGCCCACCAACGGGGCATGCTCAGCCCAGCCAGGACCACGACCCAGTCCGCCACTCAGCTAGTGCAGCCCACGGGCCGCTGCTCAGCCTGTGCCGCTCAGCCGGTCCGTGGCCCTGCGCTTGGCCCAGCTGAGCCAGGCTTGGGAGGGTCGGGGGCTAGTAGGACTGGGAGGGAGGGCCCACCACCTACCGGGCCCACCACCTGGCCCACGTGGCCCGGGCCACCACCCAGGGATGGGGGGGCCACCAAAATCATAGGCACCTAGAGCACTGAAAAACCTTGGGCCAGGCCTGCTTCCCTGCCAGAGCTATAACTATGGCAGTGCAAATGGGGCTTTGCCTGGGGCGTGCTGGAGTGGCTCAGTACAGCTGCTCTATTAAAAGGAGCATTTCATGGCACCAGCCCCAAGTGCATCTAATTGCAAGGGGTGCGTTCTGGTCGGAAGACGCCCCAGGCGCTGAAACAGAGCATTACAGCTTTGTTCCCTGCATTTATTTTCTCCCATTCTGTAAGTTCCCTATCTGCAAAGCATCTGATGAAGTGAGATTTTCTCCCATGGAAACTCATGTGATAAATAAATATGTTTGTCTTTTAGTGTCACAGCACTCCTTCTTTGTTTTCCTGAACTACACTAACACTACCCCTTTGGAACTAATGAACTCATCTCTGTCCCTTCTCCAGCAGTGTCAGCTTCATGGGTAGAATTTGATCCTTTTGTTCTTTTTTCCCTGGACCCTTGTGGTGTGGATCCCCCTCTCCCAGTGCACCGTCTCCAATCCACAACATTCTTGAGACATGTCCGACTTGTCCCTCCTGGGCCTCTCTTCTCTGATACTCTGTCTTGGCCCACATATCTGCACAAAAGACACTATTACAGGCCCTAATAAAGCCAGCGACTCCATCAAAGGCTCATCGCCCTGCTCATCCACCAATGTGGTTTATGCCATCATATGCCAGAAATGTCCCTCTGCCTTATACACTGGACAGGCAAGCTAGACTCTGTGCCAAAGAATAAATGGGCACAAAACTGACATCAGAAGTCACAACATTCAAAAACCAATAGCTGAGCACTTCAATCTTCCTGATCACTCTGTTGATGATTTGTTAATAGCTGCGCTCAAGCAACTGAATAACACATCAAGGCTTCAAAGAGAAATGGCAGAACTAGAATTCATTTGCAAATTCAGTTCTGTCTCTTCAGGATTAAATAGGGACTTTGGATTTTTTTTCCCATTACAATAGATGATTTGACCTCACTTTCCTTTATATGCTGCTCTCCATTGTTTGAATCTTGGCAACTGCTTTGATTTGCTGTTAGAGTGTGACTTGATCCTATGACTTACACTTCCCTGCATTTAGTTTCCTCCCATTCTGTAAGTTCCCCCATTTTCAAAGTGTCTGATGAAGTGGGATTTTATCTCACGAACGTTCATGAGATAAATAAATTTGTTAGTCTTTAAGTGCCACAGGACTCCTTGCTAGTGTAACCCCTTTGGGGTCTTAAAGAGCGTGGTTCCTTTAAACCTTTGCCCTGGGGGAGAGGGACTTATTGTTCAGGAAGGAGGGTGTGGGGCTGATGGAGAGGGGCTGCAGCCAGAGGTGCGGGAGAGCTCCAGCCAGAGAAGCAGCAGAGAGACCCCCTGCCTGACGCCAGGGAGGATAGAGCGGTTGACCTGGGACACCCAGGACAGCACCCACAGGAGGACACTGTACTGGGGAAAGTCGTCTAGCAGTGGTTCCAACATTTTCTCTGCCATGGTACACCATGTTACCTTGAATTAATCTGAGGCACACCACCATATAACTGCCAAATGAAGTCATTAATATTCATGAGCCAATGAGCCAATCCAGAGCTCTTTGAGTAGTTTTTCAAAAAATTTTGTGGCACACCTGTGTGCTGTAGCACAGTGGTTGGGAAACACTGGTCTAAGGACAGAGCTGGACCCATGTGACTGGCCACCCAGAGCCACGGGGCCATGAATACAGAGCCTGGGACTTGGCCTGGGACAAGGGGGGAGGGTGTCGCTCTGTGCTCGCAAAGAGCAGCAGAAGAGGCATCAGAGGGTTTTTGCTAGGAAAGTTGCTGGCGCCAAAGATGACCAGGAGCTGCTGGACTGAACGCTGGCCTGGAGCTGTGCTGGGACTCCTGGACTCAGGGTGCAGATGCTGAGCTCACTGTCTGCCTTCAGCCTGCTGCACTGCTGGGTCTGCAGGGCCCTGTGTTAGCTGTTACTGTGGTACTGCTGCCCCATCTCCCCTGTTGGTTTCTCCTTCGCCCCTCTCTAAATAAACCTTCCCCATTCCCATAATCCCTGTGCTAGCCCAGTGTGTGTGTGGTCATTGCGGGGGGTTTGGAACAGGTGCCCCTGGGGTAAAGGGGCTCTCCTTGCTGCGTCCCTGCGCATGCCCTTCCTTGGCCAGAGCTGCCTGACGGGCAGACTCTATCTTGGCCACAAGGGTGTTACCCTTGTTTTGCTGAACTAGACTAACATGGCTACTCCTTTGGAACTTGTCCGTATAAGAAATATGCCCCCTGTCTCACTATAGTGGCCTCATAGCAGATTTCAAGAAGATATAAACTCGGAGACAATGACAGCTTAATGTGGTCAGGTATGTTTCCCACTCCTCTAAGCTAGTGGAAACAGGAGCAGAACTAAAGCAGGGCAAATAGAAGGAACTAGTTAGCTGGATAGCTAGCAGCAAAGGAGTACTGGTGAAACAGGAAAAAGAGCTGGATGAACATAGGGGCTGTGTTCACACACAGGCATTATTTCGATACAAGTTGTGTCAAAACAACTTGTATAGAAATAATGCCTTATTTCAAAATAACATAATTCGAATTAACAGTTTGTTAATTCGAATTAAGGAAAAAAGCTCAAAGCGAAATAGCAGTTTCAGGCAACAGTTATTTCGAAACAAGTCACTGTTGTTTCGAAGCAACATGTTCGGACGGCATTGTTTCGCCCCCACATGGGGTTTAAGTTGTTTCGAAACAACGCCGTTGTTTCAAAACAACGGATGCCGTTGTTTCGAAACAACCATGCGTTGTGTGAACAGGGTATTTCTTATTTTGAAACAACCTCTGTTGTTTTGAAATAAGAGTGCTATGTGAACACAGCCAGGAAGACTCATCCTGATGGCAGGGCTTATAGTAAAATGACGTTCTTCCAGGTACAGCAGGAAAACTGAGTGACATTAGCCTTGTCTACATGGGAAATTTTACATCAGTTTTACTGCTCTAGTTCTATAGTACAACAATGGCTTTTTGGCATAGCCTAACAACCCATTTCCAAGAGACATAAGCTAAACTGTAATAAAGACATTCATAGGCCTTGCCTATGCGAAAAAATTAGGTTAATTATGTTGCTCAGGTTTGAGGAAATCAACCCCAGCCCAGCCCCAAGCAGTAGTGAAGCTGACCTAACCCGTGGTGTAGACAGTGCCAGCCGATGGAAGAATTCTTCTGCTCCCCTAGCAGCCGCTTTGCTGCGAGCTGGATTACCTACACCAGGGGTGGACAAAATTGGCTCACAGCTAGGCACCAGCAATTTAACTTTTGATCACCAGAAGACGCTCCTCCATTACATTTCTGCTGTCATGCTAGGTGACAGACTATTAAAGCTGGTCACCATGGCGACCACAAACATAGATTTGTCAAGGCCTGATCTAGACACAGTCCCTAACCTTACACCATGGATGGGGGATGTGAGCAACCTTTCAAGACATCATTGTCCTGGGGTGCCATGCACAGGAGACAAGGAAAGGGGCAGGCTGGGGAACGTGGCTTAGGGCGAGGGGGGAGGGGAAGAGGCCTCGGGGGCACCCAGGGATGTGTGGATGGGGAGGGAGCAGGGCAGTGTTTAATTTGTAAAGAAAGCGGTGCCAGGGCTCAAACTGGGCAGCTGGGGAGCAGCAGCTGCTGGCTGGGTGCCCAGCTCAGCGGGGGCACAGAAGTAAGGCTACCATGGCATGCTGTATTACCACGCTTGCTTCTGCACCATGGGTGGTGCTGTCTTCAGAGCCGGGCATCCAGTGAGAAGCGGCTACAGGCCCAGAACTCAGAGATGCTGGGGCTATGAAACACCAAGCCTCGAGGTGCCAGGGTCTGAGCCCTGCAAATTAAACATTGAAGCAAAGGCCAAGATTGAAGTGCGGGAAGTGGATTATGAAGTAGCAGAGATCAGGCGTCCAAAATACATGGCTCCATTTGGTGGACTCATGGGCTGTGTTCACACACAGGGGGTTATTTCGATACGGTTGTTCCAAAACAACTTGTATCGAAATAACGCCTTATTTCGAAGTGACTTATTTTGAACTAGCAAAAAAGTCACTTCGAAATAAGGAGAAAAGCCGGAATCAAAATAGCAATTCCGGACAACAGTTATTTCGAAACGACTCACCATCGTTTCAAAACAACATGTTCAGACAACGGTTGTTTCGAAACAAGTCGTTTCGAAACCACCGTTGTTTCGAAACAACACATTCGCATGGCGTTGTTTCGAAACAACCGTTGTGAAACAACGTTGTTTCGCCCACAGACTAGGTTTAACTTGTTTTGAAACAACCGTGCGTCATGTGAACAGCCGAAACCTGATTTCAAAACAACCTCCGTCGTTTCGTAATAAGGAGGCTGTGTGAACACAGCCATGGATTCTTTTCCCATTACAACAAGTGATTTGACTTTGTTTTCCTCTATGTGCTGTTCCCCAGTTTGAATCTTAACAACTCCTTTGTTTCGCTGTTACAGTCTGACCAGCTCCCATGACTGACACTTCCCTGCATTTATTTTCCTCCCATTCTGTAAGTTCCCCCATCTTCAAAGCGTCTGACGAAGTGGGATTCTTCTCCCACGAAAGGTCATCCGATAAATAAATTTGTTATTCTTTAAAAGTGCCACAGGACTCCTTGCTTGTTTTACTGAACTAAACTAACACGGCTGCCCCTTTGAAACTTGGCAATAAAAGATCAGAAGTTCCAGAGGGGGAGCCATGTTAGTCTAATTCAGCAAAACAAACAAGGAGTCCTGTGGCACTTTTAAAGAATAACAAATTTATTTAACGTGTGCAGTGGGATTTTCTCCCACAAAATCTCATGCAATAAATAAATTTCTTAGTCTTCAGAAGATGAGAAGACATTTTCCCTAAGGCTAACCCAGCCTATGTCAATGGGAGAACCTCTCCCGTCAGCAAAGGTGGTGTCTACACTGAAGGTCTCTAGCCGTCCTGCAGCAGAATTTCAAGTTCAGATGAGCCCTGATACCGCTGTTCACTCTTCCAGCGATATAGCCCACGTGCACAGGACTGAGTCCCACTTCACAACAGGTTTTTGCACAGCAGAGTGAGGGTCAAGATACATACAGATCACCAGAGAGAGACGGACGAGGCTGGACATTCATCTCCCTGTGCTGTATTAGGGGACTTGCTGGCTGTTTTATCCATGAAGAAATAGGCTGAGGCCATTTTAAGTCCCTTCATCACCCCCATGCATCTCTCAGCAACCAAGTCAGCCTGGAGAGGTCATGGGGTGGGAAAGAGAAGGAAAATAGGCTTTGTGCCCATCACATTTTCTCTTATTACAAATCTACTGTTTCCGAGGCTAAAAATGATCCGGTAAACAAGGAAAATCTCTGCCTACGAGGCCAAACTGTGGCCAGAACATGAGTTTGAGAGTTATAAATCTACAAAACCCTCAGTAGGTTGATAGGGAGAATTTTCCACACACACACGCTTGCGCAAGTTACAAAAGGTCCCAGTTTTTTAAAAATAAGATTTTTGCAGCCTACTAATTAAATGAGCTTGGATTGGGTTTGGGTTTCTTCCCCACCTGCTGCTTTGAAACTGCAAACAAAGCAACTGCGTTGGTTCATTATAAAGTCTAGGGTACTTCAACAGTGTTTTCTTCTGGAGCATGCTTGGTTTTTTTTACATCTGGGGGTAGACTGGAACCAGTTCAGGTCAACAGTGTGCCAATTAATAAGTCCTCAAAGTAATTAGGGCATCAACACAATAGAGATTAATTGTCTATTGTGTTAAGAATTAATTTTTTAAAAACAAAACAAAGCCCCTCTACCCTCTCTAGGACTTGATCTAGTTCTCACTGAAGTTTGTGTCAGTACTCCCATTGTCTTCCATGAGGACAGGATCAGAGCCTTCATTATATATACACATTTTCCAGTTTTAAAACATCCTAAGCCATTGTCAATGGTAGAAATTGCCGTAGACAGTGGGTGTTTTATTATTTCTCTTGTAGGAGGGAGCACAATAGACTGATCTTATTGGAAGGACTCATATATACGTGTTCCTGATTAGGAAAAAATGGTGAGTTCTCTTTCCAAATAAACACAACTGCAAAGGCAACAAACCCAAGTGATCAATCACAAACAGCTACATTTAGGAAATATTAACAGTCTTTCCTTAACCAAAAACAGAGCAGGACTGAAATTCAAAATTAAGACTGAGAATCCAAATGACACTTTGGCCTTAAGCTGCTGTTGTATACTTTTCCTCCTGCATGCAACGGGGGTGAGTTTGGGATGGAATAGCTGCCTTGTTTTCCACTTCTGCACTGAATGTTTTTGCTTTTGTGGCTTTTCAGTGAAAGCTGAAACCCAATACAACTTAAACGTTATTTAAAAACAAATGTACCATAGCTAAATGGCAAGTTTTCAGGGGTGGTTCAGTGGTTCAGGAAACGATGTTATATGCCTCTGGAAAACTGGCCAGGGGATGGGTGAGAGAGTGGATTTCAAAAGGATAGCCGTGTTAGTCTAGTCCAGTAAAAAAACAACAAGGAGTTGTATGGCACTTTAAGACTAATGAGAGAGTGGAGCCTGGCCTCTGGGCTGACCTTCTGCACCCCTGGGCCGGCTGTTCCCCACCTGGGGGTGGGACAGTCTGGCCAAAAGCGGAGGCTGGGTTCTGTGCACCTGGCCCCCAGTGCCCCCCCGTGTTGCATTTGGCTTCGCACCGAAAGCAGCAGAGGGGGGTGGGGGACGGTGTGGCGGGGGGGGGGACACAGTGGTTCGGGCCCCGTGCTGGCTGGCTCACGGCAGGACAGCGCAGGGCCCAAGGAACCGCGGGGCTGGGAGTGATGGCCCCTCTTCCTCCCGCCCCCCAAGGATGGCCCTGGATACATGCCAATGAGACTAGCACTCACATTTTTAAAGAATGTTTTTGCTTGCTTTAAGGGGAAAAATATATGCCTTTAAATGTGAATAAATTCAGAATAATCTGGTGCTTGTGCGTGTGTGATTTCTTGAGTGTGTGCCCCATTGAATTCAGTATATTTACTTAGCAACTCCAGTTAAGTGATGTAAAATCTCTTACTGGACCACTTCTGTTGGTGACATAGGCAAACTTTCAAGCTACACAGAGCCCTTTAAACCTGCACAGCTCCTGGGACCAACACAGCTATAATACCATTGCAAAAAATAATGGTAATTTTTATTGGCGCAACAAGGGGAAAACGGGACGACCAAATTAAAAACCACACAATACAATCAAGTATGTACCCAAGATGGGTCTTCAGGGTAGTCATGAGTTTCTAAACCATGGCCAAATTTTTCAGACTTGTCTGTCAACCTATTTGGACCCCAGAACTAGGGGGTCCTGATTCTGCAAGTGATTCTGTGTGGGGATGGGCCTGTGGAGTTATGGAGCCTTACTGAGGGCAGTTGGGGGTGCAAGGATGCTAACTGTAGGAGAAAATAAAAGGTTAAAATAAGAAAAATGAGTACAAGTGTTTAGGTTTTGGCTCAAGGCCTAACGAAGTAATCCAACAGTGATCCTGAACGGAATGTACAGTGGGCCTGAACTGAAGGTACTGACAAGAGACAGGTTGTGAAAGTTCAACTTCACTAAAATTGGCAAGAAACAAGCTGATGTTGTAATAATAAGTATGAAAAATGGAATAATACCTGAAAGGTGGGAGGTGCTGGGTCGGTCTAATGCCAAAGGTTGGGTTCACACACAGGGGGTTATTTTGATATGGTTGTTTCGAAACAACTTGTATCGAAATAACGCCTTATTTCGAAATGACTTATTTTGAATTAGCGAAAAAGTCACTTCGAAATAAGGAGAAAAGCCAGAATCGAAATAGCAATTCCGGACAACAGTTATTTTGAAATGACTCACCGTCGTTTCGAAACATGTTCAGATGACAGTTGTTTCGAAACTAGTCATTTCGAAACCACTGTTGTTTCGAAACAACACATTCCCACAGCGTTGTTTCGAAACAACCGTTGCAAAACAATGTTGTTTCGCCCACAGACTAGGTTTAACTTGTTTCGAAACAACGCGGTTGTTTCAGAACAACGGTTCCCATTGTTCCGAAATAACCGTGCGTCGTGTGAACAGCCGAAACCTCATTTCGAAACAACCTCCGTTGTTTCAAAATAAGGAGGCTGTGTGAACACAGCCAAAGAGATAAGGAGGTATTATATAAGTAATTTGTGCAAAGGTAAGGTTTCAGTCAAACCATGACACCTTGATGGCTGGAGATGTCCAATGATGCGTGGACCTATCAGATTGATGAGTGGCAACAAAAAAGGGGTATGTGGACCAATCAAGGCAAATTTGGATCCTGAAGGGGGCTGAGTCAGTAGGTCTGAGTAGGGTATAAGAATAGAAGCTTTGGAGCCCAAACGGTGCAGCCAAAGGGGGTTATGGTGAATCCTCCCATCAGGTGAGCTGTTTTGTTGCACTCTGAACACGAATTCTGCCAACAAATCTGTTGATAGAGGTTGTTTGCTGTAGTGCTACATTGCCATAAACCTTAGCCTGGCACCCTCGTTTCTACAAAGATCTGTTGTCATGTTGGTTTCCTCGATCGTGAGTGTTGCCTCAGTTTACCTCTTGCACACAGGGTATGCTTAGGCTCCAAATCACTGAGCTAACCAAGTTCTCACGAGAGATTTGAGCCAAAGGTAACCCAAAGTGTTAACCAAAGGAACACCTCGGCTTAGGATCACCAGACTAACTGAGTTCCTGCTTAAGATCCAAGCTAGGCTCTAGATCACTGGGCTGTGTTCCCGCTTAGAGATCTGAGCCAGGGGTAATCCTGAGGGAAGATACCTTCAGAGATTAAAGCACGCCTTCACACACACAGCCAACATGATATCAGCACCAGACACAGAACAATACAGATGAGAACACACCTTGCTGCCCGCGCCTGACCACACTCTGCCCAGCATACCACACTAACCTGGACCATGGGAGACATAGGTGCGAATCTCTGTCCATTGCTGTTTTCCAGAAGCTGGGAATGGGCAGCAAGATGGATCATTTGATGATGGTCTGCTCTCTTCATTCCCTCTGAGGCATCTGCCATTGGCCAGGGTCAGAAGACAGGACAGTGGGCTAGATGGACCATCGGTCTGACCCAGGATGGTCATTCTTATGTTCACAGACTTCCTGTGTGATGTTGGCCAAGTCACTTAGCCTACCCGTGCCTCTGTAAAATGGGGATAACACTTCCCTACCCCACAGGAACGTTATGAGGATACCTACATTAAAAACTACGAGGGGCTCGCATACTATGTTAACGGACTCCTGGTGAGCATCAGAGAGAGACTGGATTCACATAGGCACTTGCAGGATTGTGGCCTGCTTTGCAGAGGCGTTGGGTTCTTGTCATCATCACAAGAATTAAGCACTGTTGAAAATTAGGGTCACGTGCCCCTCTCCGGGGCAGAGGGGCAAAACTATGATGGAAACATGACTGGTCCATGAGGAGGGGGAAAACTGGCTGTGTGGGATGGTGCTTGTTTTTGTCTTTTTAATACATCCCGGAAGGTGTGTGTGGCAGGGGGGGCCGAAAGCAGGGTGGAGAAGCAACACTAGGTGGCATGTTCCCTTATCCCAGACCTGGGGCCAAGTGCAGAAAATGTTAATTCTGCCTGAGGCAACCTTTACTCCTTTGCGACTCCCTCTGCAGAGACCCAGAGTCCAGTGAGGTGCCAGCAGCCAGCGACAGCATTGTCCTGTCACGCCACCATGATTGCGGGAGAAATTGCTCCATCCAGCTAGGCGGGATCCATCCAGTAGGAGACCAGCTTCCCAAACCCTTCAGTGTCTGTTTTGTCTCTGCCCACTTTGCACCTGTCAGTTCTGCCAAGGGAACCATGGGGTTTTGCATGAATGTATTTCCTTCTGAGTTCTTTTCACAAGAAAGAAGTGTGTGGGTGAGTCTTATTCATGCCAGGATTGAAACTGCACAGGAGGGGAGTGGCATTTTTTGCCTTTATCTTGTAGATCTACTGCTTTCGAATGGAGAGAGTAAGTGTTGCTTTCAGTGAGGTACAGGGGCACAATATATGGTTTTAGGTATCGATCAGTGGGAGGTTCTTGTCTTAGTTTCACTCGCCACTGCTGTTGGGAGTGTTTCTGTGAATTGAAAGTACCTGCTTGCAGAACTGCTGAAAGATTTCTCCCAGGATTTTGCTCTGTTCCAGGGGTCTCACAGGCCGCATGCAGCCCCTAAAGCTATTTCCTGTGGCTCACAACGACACAATCATTACTGATATTTGCAATATCATTGTATGAAAAGGTTTCAGTGGTGTGGCCCTTGGGCTAACATACTAGTCTTCATGCAGCCCTCATGGTGATTTGAGTTTGAGACCTCTGCTATTCTGTATAATCTAAAGGTATAGATAAGCCCAAGACTTTGTTCACTTATAGTGACTAGTTTGACTTGTACTGTCAAAGAACATTAGTGCAGATGCCTTTTAACCTGGACATAAAATAGCAAGTATTTTCCATGGGAGATTTGTGATTTTTTTTTTAGTTGCTACAATTATTTTGGATAAAAAATGGAAGCAAATACGATTTTTTTAAAAAAAAATAAAATGTAGGGGTGGGTTGGTCAAAATGTCTTCAACTTAAAAAAGAGAGAGCAAGCAAGAGCAAGGCATTTGAGTCTGATTGGCAAAACTGGAAAATGATTTCGTTTGGTGGAGGAAGGCCATTATCAACCAGTTTGAGCTGGCTTGTGTTTATCTCATTGTTTCTTTATATAGTGGAGCCCATCGAAATTTTTTTTTCAGTGCTTATCTGCAGTGGGTCTGGTACTTCCTGATACCTTCATTGCCAGGTCCGCAGGGTGTAAATTTAGGGTGTCTGCTTTCTATGTGAATTGTATGTGGCTATATTTTTTCCAGATTTTACCCCTGTGGATTGTTAAATTTTGTTCCTCTTCATTAGGATTACATTCTTTCCAGGTCTCTTCATTTAGTTCCATTAACATCAGATTTTATGAAGGCAAAACCTAACTTTTTTCTGCTATAGCCCCCAGTCAAGCTGTGTGCAATGTTTCTGTAAACTGGTAGCCGGAACGGAGCCCACAGAAGGACTAGTAAGTGCTCCAGTGTGAAGCTCCCCACGGTGAAGCAAAGAGAAACAGAATGGCTTTGGGGGATACTGTTGTCCTTATTTTCATAAAGTCCCTGGTTAGAAGAAAGGGGCTACTGTGATTATTCATTGTCACATGGGCAAATGATTTACTCTTTTGCGGCACACTGTGGTAGATGTAGACCAGACTGGCGTCAAGTATATCTCAGGCAGGATTTTAAAAATAGAGATTTCCTTCATTTTCTCCTTAGTTGAGAGCAATGAATGTCACAACATCTCTCTCACCTTTTTTGTCTCTTTAAGTAGCACATCATAGTGCCACAGGACTCCTTGTTCATTATTTTCCTGTTAGTGGTGTATTTAAGGGTTGCTTCACCGATGGATTTAGGACTCTGTTCAGGGTTTTAGGGTTGAGACTGATGCCTTTTTAGATCTGGCTGTTGTGGGCTGTGAGTGTAGGTTCAGCTTTGTGTTGTGCACCGAGCTCTTAGTGTGCATAAAGTTTGTCCCTTTGTATGTTTGCCTGTCTTAGAGAATTCAATAGAGACAAACACAGTAGGGCTCTACAGAAATGAAACGGAATTTTATAGAAATTTTTCTAAAACCATACAGAATTCAACAGAGAACAATGATCTTGCTGCATAATTTTTAAACCATTCTATAGACTTTAATAGTGACTTTTATATCTGTTACGGGATTCTATAGATTGTCTTGTAGAAATTTTTGCAAAAACAATATTATTCCCTGCTACCTCTGTAGGACTTCCCATAAGGGTATGTGCAAGGAGTCAGTGAGTGTGTGTGTGTATGTGTGTGTGTGTGTGTGTGTGTGTGTAGCATTCCCCCTTTGTCTTTGAGTGCTTACTGAGTGGGTATTTATATGTGCTTGTATCTGTCTGATTTTGGTGCATATAAAAGACTTTGTACGTATCCGTGTATCGCTGCCCTGTGGGTAATGCTGTATGCCTCTGACTGTTAAACGTGTGTATAGTGCACATATTTATATCCTTTGTGTGTATGTGTGTATCTCTATACATATTTGAAGATATTGAGTATAAACAGTGTGTACACCTTAGTGAGTCTTTGTATGTGTTTGTGTCTTATGGAAAAGACCTATAAAATGTACTAGGAATGTATTTATTTAATAGCATTCTACAGAAATTACCCTGAAAATTACAGGATTTAATAAAGACATTTCTATAGTCTCCTTAAGCATTCTATAGGCTTTATAGCAGAGATGTAATTCTCTCGACTTCTAATCTATAGGACTTTTTCATAAAAGTAGGTAGGGTGTTTGTGTGAGTGCTTTCACAGGCTGGGTGCGTTGATGTCTCCGCATATTTGTGTCTCATGATGAATGTGTGGCCTGTATGTATGTGCATATGTGCCTATGTATGTCTGGGTCTATGCGTGTTTGTGAAGGGTTTGCATGTGAATGCCTGTGTGTGTTGCTCTATCTGTGTTTACGATGCGCTTGTGTCTTTGTACATAGGGTGCGTGGCACAAGGCAGATTTTTAAAGGTATCCTGCATCTAAAACACCTAAATACTTTCTGAATCCTAGCCCTGTGTGGTTATCCTGTGTGTCCCTCTCTGTGTCCGTGTGTGTGCACACACATGATTCTTGGTGGTGAGGGTGTGTGATGTCTGTGTGTGTCTCTGAATCTCTACCTCTGCATGGGTGGGTGTGTATTTCTGGGGTGTGTGGGGTAGGGTTCATGTGTGGGTGTGGGACCCTGGAAGTGTGTGTGTATTTCTGGGGAGTGTGGTAGGGTTGGTCTGTGTGTCAGTGTGCACAGCCTCTCCCCGGGGACAGGGGTGCAGGACCCTGGAGGCAGATGTGTGTTTCTGGGGTGCAGGTGGACAGGGGGTGTGGGAGCTGGAAGTAGGTGTGTATTTCTGGAGTGCAGGGTATGGTTGGGGTGTGGGGGGGACAGGGGTGTGGGAGCCTGGAGGTGGGTGTGTATTTCTGGGGTGTGGGGTAGGGTTGGGGTGTGGAGGGGATGGGGGTGCATGAACTGGAGGTGGGTGTGTAATTCTGGAGTGTGGGGGGACAGTGGGTGTGTGAGCTGGATGTGGGTGTGTATTTCTGGGGTGCAGGGTAGGATTGCGGTGTGGGAGGACAGGGGGGTGTGGCAGCTGGAGGTGGGTGTGTATTTCTGGGGTGTGGGGGGACAGGGGTGTGGCAGCTGGAGGGGGTGTGTATTTGTGGGGTGCAGGGTAGAGTTGGGGTGTGGAGGGACAGGGGGTGCGGGATCCTGGCGGCGGGTGTGTATTTGTGGGGTGCAGGGTAGAGTTGGGGTGTGGGGGACAGGGGTGTGGCAGCAGGAGGCGGGTGTGTATTTGTGGGTGTGGGGGGGGACAGGGGGTGCGGGATCCTGGCGGCGGGTGTGTATTTGCGGGGTGCAGGGTAGAGTTGGGGTGTGGGGGACAGGGGTGTGGCAGCAGGAGGCGGGTGTGTATTTGTGGGTGTGGGGGGGACACGGGGTGCGGGATCCTGGCGGCGGGTGTGTATTTGCGGGGTGTGGGATGGGGGGGGGGTATCCCGGCCATCCCGCGCGCTGCTCCCCGGCCCCAGCTCCCAGTTTGGGGGCGTTGCACCCCGCTCGGTGTGTGTCCCGGTCCCGCCCCGCGGGTGCCTCCCCCGGTCCCGCCCCGTCGGGCGGCCATTGGCGGCGGCTCTTTGTGCGGCGCGGCGCGGGTGCCGGTGGCGGTGCGGGTTCGGGTGCGGGGTCGGGATCGGATCGGATCGGACGGGGCGGAGCGGAGCGGACGGGCCCGTCCATGGGCCGCCAGCAGCCGCCGCCCCCGCAGCCCCGGCCCCAGCCCCAGCGCGGCGAGTGCTCGGCGCAGGATGGTCCTGGTGCACGTCGGCTACCTGGTGCTTCCCGTCTTCGGCTCTGTGCGAAACAGAGGTATCGCTGCCCGCCCCGCCCGGCTCCGGGGTCGGGGTTTGCATGGTCCCCTCCCGGCCGGGGCCGGGAGTTTGGGGGGGATTTCTGCCTCCCCTCTCTTTTCCCGGTGGGGTCCCAGCCCGGCAGCACCTCGTTCCCCTCCCAGCCCCGGACAACGGGTCTGCACCTTCCCCATCCTCTCTCCTTCATCCCTCCCATTGTCTCGCCACCCAAGCCCGGGGCATTTCTTCTTTCTCCGCCAGCCTCCCTCCCCTTCCATCTCTGCCGCTGGAAAAGCCGCCCCGGCCCCTTTGTTGGCCAAGTGCCTGCAGTTGATTCAGCCAGCAAATAAAATGTCCTCTCCGAGTGATGCCCTGCTGTAATTCCCATTAGCTCTGGTTATTGGGGACCCAGTTGAAAGCGGAGTCAAATCTAGCACGATTCGGTTCCCCGCTCCGGATTCGGGGCAGGGATGGCTTCCCAGGCATTGATTTGCCCCCCGTGTAACTGAGCTCAGGATCTGGGCTTCCTTTCCTGCTGCTGCTGCCGCCCAACCCTACAAAATTTGACCCCCCCCCCTTTTCTTGTCTGTGTGCACACGACCTAGGCTGAACATAGTGGCGTTGTTAACTGCAGTCTCTACTGTGTTGATGCGATGATGACATTTTGCATTTATCAAATCTTTATTTTTTTTCTTCATTGTGTAGCACAGTGAATGATCAACTTGCTGCTGTGTGCTGTAGCCCTCTGCCTCGCATTTAGCTGTATTGTGACACCCCTCTCTTAATCATTTCCTGTATCCATCCGAGGAAGGCATTGATATTTAAGCTGCAGTATCCCCTCTCTCTGGGCTGCCTGTCAATTAATAAGAAAAAAAAAGGCCATAGATTGATGAGCTTTCACTGTAATATTATTTCTTTCCACCCCCCTCATCTGTGCAATTATCCTTATTATTAAAGAATGTCTGGGACTTTTTTTATTATATACTAGAGGAGACGTTAAAAAGACTTAAGACTGATGTTAAGCCCCAAAGTATAATTATGCTGATTAAATCATTATCATCATTAATTCCACTGATTTTTTTAATACCATCGCAGGATGCCATTTAATGTTTTCAAATTCAAATTAGTTTTGGTTGAGCGGAGGGGTTCCCTGCCTCTCCCTCCAAAATTTACATTTCATGTTGAGTTCTTTCCTTTTACTTTAAACCGAACCTACGCACAGAGACACTGTAGAGGGGCTGATGTTATTTGACCCGTAAAAATGAACCATAAAAGACCTTGTGACAGAGGATACTAATGCTTAAACCTGAAGTCCTAAACCACAATCTTCTTGTCAAACTATTAGACAGACTGTAAGCTTAAATCTGCTCTTTTTAGTGCCATTGTAGTAGTCTAGATAACAGGCCATTTCAGAATAGCTGTAGATAATAACAGCCATTTTTGTATCTTCATCTTGTTTAGCTAAGTACATTGCACTGTAAATTCCTGTTAAGTGGATTCATTTTGCTTTATAGTTTCTTGGATGCAGTATCTTGGTGTCGTCCCCCCCCAATTATTTAGATAATCATTGGTTTGCTATCTCGAGTGTCTTTATGACTAAACATATTACAGTCAGTCATAGGCAAAAATCAAATCAAATCTGCAACTAAATTTGCCTAAATTAAAAAAAAAAGGCTTTTTAAAACAGTACGGAATCCGATTGGTGATTAAATGGGGACAGGATATCGATGACTGTCTGAATATTCCTCCACCCTGTGTGTTAACGAGGATTATTCAAAGGCTTTGTAATACAAAGGGGGTACTGCATCTTTGTACATGATATATCACACACACTCTTGGCCAAAATTACACCACTTTCAACAGCTGGCCTCCATCTGTTTCTTTGAAAGCTGAAACATCCAGTGTCTACATTTGCCTGTTACCGAAATGATCAAAATCCTTTAAATTATTTAGTGTGTGTAAATTGGACACAAACATTCGATCAATTATCCCAGCTCCAAGGAAGCATATGAAATGGCAGTTTCAATCAATTTATTTTTTTTTAAAAAGGGAGTGACTACTGGCAAAATGGTTTTCCATTAAACAAGGATAACATTTTCTGCTGTGCTAAATTACTTCCTGTTCTTATTTTGTGGGTAATTTTCTGTATCAAATATTCTTTGGTTGTGTATCTTCACCTTTTTTCTTGTACTAAAACTAAAGCATGGTCTGTATTTTTTTACATTACCTAGTTTCTGATGTAAATCTCTCTGTAGAGACATACCCTGCTGAAATGTAATGTGCTGTAGCCTATACATCTGCTCATTGTACGCTGCTTTTGTTCTGTTGCCCTTCCATAGCATGGTGGGCCTTGCCTTTTTTGTATTGTGTGCATGACGACATTGTTACACACTTCCACTAATACTAATATACAATCTCTCAATAAAGAAACTAGTTTTCCTATATTAACCTAGTGTGCTTTTTCTATTGCTGTTTTCCCATTTATTGTCAATCCTGCTGTTTAGATTTTTTTCCCTTGCTTTCCCCATTGTAAGGTTTGAGTGAATGAATTTTTCAGTATCACAGATATGGGGATCTTTAACATTTTCTATCCCATATCTATAATCTGCATTAGTCTGTGTACATCTACCGTATAGATACATATCCTCTATTATCACTGAGCCTGTGTATAGTCATGTTTTACTCCAGAATGGCAAAAAAAAGTGTATCAACACACTGGTACTCATTAATGTTAGAAGAGCTTATAAAGAACTTGCTTTTTACTGCATTCGGATTACAAGGTTACACACGGGGCATGATATCAGCCCGGTGAAGAGAGGTGCAAAGCCAAGATGGTTGAGGGAAAAAGGCGTTTTTATAAGTCTTGCTAATAGCAAGAAGTAAATGAAGCCGACAAAAATATTCCCCCCCCCCTTTTTATAACCCTGCCCTTTTGAAGACGACTGTCCTGCCCACCATCTGGTAGGAGAGGAGTCGTTAGTGCCTAGATACTGTGTTGACTGGCACTCTATAAATACCTTAGATAGACAGCTGGGGACCTCGAGTAGTAAACGCTAAAGTTATAACTAGGCTTGAAGTATAGCATGAAAACCTGAGGTCCACTCTTCTGAATTTCCAAATTGGTTAACGTGTTAAATATTGATTTAGAAACTAAGGCAATTAAAGATGCACTCTAACGTGTACGTTAGCAGGTAGACAATTTGAATTAGCTCAGTTCCATAGTTAGCAGGAAGGTTTACTGCAGAGGCTATGAAATAATAATGCAGATCACCCATCTTCGATATGCCACTAGAGCTCATTAAGAGGACGGTTTCCCAGATTTGCAGGCAGGCATTTTTACATAATAAATTTAATATTGATTATATTGTGGTACTTAGGTGCCACTACAAGAGTCTAACTTTAAGTCAAGGCAAGACATTTTTTGCACTTATTGTATTTCAAAAGAAGATGGAGAAATTCAGGGTTGGGTTATTTTGCCTTAAAATAGAGCAAAAAATTGAGCAATAGACCCTTATATCCATCAAAATTTAAGTGAAAGACAAGTAACCTTAAATTTGTCCTGTAGAAAGAGGCACGTCAGAAATGAACAAAATAAAGGAATCCACGCTAAGTAAAGGGTCATCATCTGAAGACATCATTTTGCAATGTTGTGCCTTTTCACTTTGAGCTGTATCCTGAGTTTTTTTTTCCTTCTCCATACTCCTTTTCCATGTATCTTAGTAGTTGTTTGGCCATCACGTCCCTCCTGTATGACCACACACAATATATTTCTCTGCTCCCCCTTCTGGTTGTACTGTATGCTCTGGCCCTTTGTTCTCTGCTCCAGCCTATTCCAGATCGGAAAGCTTAGCTGTTTGCTGTGACACATGCACACATACACATATGTAGGCAGGGAGGCTGTGCTTTTTTTATTTTTAGCTTGCATGAAAGGAAGACATACATGCATGCCTTTTGGGGCTGATCATTCTATTACATGATTTTTTCCCCCCTCACATGGTACAATTACATTTTGTTTATGGTTTCAGACAGTTTAAAAAAAAGGGGGGGGGGACCACCAATCAAACCTATCCCCTCCAAATCCTACATTTCCAACCCTTGCTGAACTGAAATATGCAAGCAGCTGCCCCTTTGTTACAGAAAGTGGTTTCATCATAACAAGCCACAAGTTCTTATTTTGCAAATTTGCCTAATATGGATAAAATTGTCTGTTCAATATACTGAGGATATAGAACAGAAAGCTGCTGGGTTAATGGGAACT
This sequence comes from Podocnemis expansa, assembly GCA_007922195.1. Taxonomy (NCBI): domain Eukaryota; kingdom Metazoa; phylum Chordata; order Testudines; family Podocnemididae; genus Podocnemis; species Podocnemis expansa. Next base: position 14,228,338 of record ML682015.1, on the reverse strand, counting down.
CATGCTAAGCAATTTATCATCTGTATCATGTTTTGACCTGTGATCTTGTTAGAAACATGTTCTTATGAAAGACAATGTTTCTGCCCTTCTCAGCACACTTTACTAGCAAGCAACTATTTTCATAGTTCATAATTCATCTAAGGCATCCACAGTTTAATTATGAATACCTGTCATTCAGAAAATACATCTATCTGGTCACAAGAAAGTCATCTTTTTATTTCACGCTGATTGGAAAAAGTGGAGTTAAATACAAAGCCATTGCTGTTGTGGGTGTGGAAGGACACACAATGGTTTCTTGAAAGTGTATGTTTCTCCCAGACACCAACATGCATTAATGGGGTGCTTTAAATAATGTCTGTCTGTAAGAGGGCAAAGGATTATTCTGAACAAGGGCTGGATTCTTAAGGGTGCTCAGGCCCCTTTACACTCCTCCGGCAGCTTTAAAAGGGATCTAAATAGTTTACATTTGCTTTGAGCCCCTTTATGCTGCCAAGAAGTAGCCATAAAAGTCAGGTCAGTCACCCCCCCAAAACACAAACTGAGCTTTGTGTCCTATTACAATCTGTTCTGTACCCCCCCCCCCCCCAAATAAACATGCTGGGCCAAAATCTACTCTTTCCTGCAGCAGAAATCTGAAATAGCTGTAGGAAAATTTAGTGAAGTAACTCTGGATTTACACTATGAAAAGCAGAAGTGGGCCCATGTATGTGTAATGTTTAAAAACCCCATGGGCTCACTGTCCATACTAAAGAATGCAAAGACGAAAAGGGTTTCCCAGAGGCCTGGGGTAAAATCGAATCCATGGACTTTCTCGGAAGTGGGAGTTAAGTGATTAGAGTTCAATTCTGCCAGGTCCTCCTGCTAAGTAACTCCTGGAGAGTGCTGAGATGCCTGTACTCTGGTGGATTTCAAAGCAAGCCATGGCTCCTCACAATCTCTGAAAACCAGGCCCCTTTGATTTAGGTTTCTAAAAGTGCCTTTAGTTGCTTAATTTTAGGCACCAAATTTGAAGACGATGTGCCTAGTGCCTGTGCAACTTAAACATCCACGTCAGATAGGCCAAGATTATATTAGTAAATGCAATTCTTTAATAAGCATTAGTCCTTGGAATGGTAACAAAGCCCAATGCACTGCACCAAATCTATCATTTTGCTGCATAATCTGCTTTTGTGCATAAGAATCTTTCCTTGCCTGTGTGATCCCTATCAGGCTGTAATGTCACTCTGGGTAGCTGTGTATTAGCTGACTGCAACATTTGGCTATCTGCGCAGCAAATCAAGGCCTGAATTCTGCTCTGTCTGAATCCTCAATCACCCTAGTGAGTGAATAGCATCCTCAGGGGATTTTTGTCCATTCAGCAGTGTTTTGGGTTGCAGTGCCTGTAGAGCTCATAGGGCAAACAGGAAGACAAAAGGAGTCAGTGGGAGCAAACGGTCCCCTCTCTCAAGCTCCTCTTGTGTCTCACTTGAAAACATTCACGGCCAAAAAGAATGTGCAAAACATTGAGGGCCAGCTCATCCCGCCTTCATTTTGATGGACAGACTGGGAAGCCCACTCGTTCCTTTAGCTAAATGCTGTGATAGCACACCAGTGAGACAACACACCGCAGCTGTTCCCCACCGGTCTTTTCAAGCCACCCCTGTGTGCTTGGTTGGGGCCGTATGATTTTAGGAGATCTGAGGAGTTGGGGAGAGGATATGCAAAGTGCCACTCTCCTCCACAATCAGCTTTTCCCCCAGTCTCCAATAGCATTGAGCCCACTGCCTTATCTTGTACAAACACCTATTCCATGTTGTTGGACCCTCCTCCCAGAAGAGTTTTGGCTCAGGTGTATCTGGGAACAAAATGGACATAGCTCATCGGGGGGGTTTAAGGGGCTCAAAGATGAGCAAAGCGTGCTGGGCCTCGGTACATATGCCTTGGTGCTCTGTGGCTGACCTGAATTTGAGAACACCTGAGGGTTGGGTGGACCACACCCCCTGAACACACAAGAGGATGCTGAGTTTCCCCCTCATCTTGGCCTTCTGTGGTTTTTCTGTGGGAGGGAATGACCTGGACCTAAACGTGGTCATCGGGAACATAGCTGTAAGGATGCCCGACTGGCCTCACTCCACTTATGTGCCTATTCTGCAGATGGCCGCGGACTAGGCACATCAGCATAGATCCCATATTATTTGGCTGAACAAGTCAGCAGTTTAACAGTGTCTCTGCTGTAGCTTTTGGCAAAACCCAAGTTTATGATGTTTTCTTATGTGTGGGTGGTACCAGCCTCAGCAAATGGATACTCAAGCTGCAGTCAATGGGAGCTAGGAGCTAGGGCTCCTCAGCACTTTGAAAACCAGGCTGTAAACTCTTACTGTTCCTGGTAACTTAAGGACACTCTGACTTCAGTGAAACCCCAGCTGTGGTTTCACTCAGCTTGGCTAAAGCAGCCCCACTGACTTCAGTCACGAGGGATCCATTCTCTCCTCCACTATGCGTGTCCTTGGGGTGGTTGCGTGAGGGCAAAATTAGGTTTATGTGACTTCGCTGGTGGGCGGTGTCTGCAAAACTGGGATCAGACTCTAACCCAGTTAGTTGTGGGGAAGATAGCCCCTTAAGCAGAAGGAAATAAGCCAGAACCTATCTGTGATTGCTGAGGGACACATCTGCTATGATGTATATACATCTGAGTATCACCAGCCTTCCCCCAAAGATGGACTGTTTCTGAAGTTGCACGACAGAGGTCTTCACAAGTGTTGACCCTTGGCATTCCCTGTGGGTCTGCAGAAGCTTTGCCAAACGATGGCTAAGAAAAGTCAACTAAACTGACCTTTGGATGCCAAGTCTGTCCTGTGTATTGTAACTCTGTTGATGCCAGTGGAGTTACTCTTGTGCGTAAGAGCAGAATCAGGCCCTAGCTGCTAATTCCTGTGGACTGTGCTCAGTCCTCCGTAGTTTGGGGGAAGCCCCACCATAGTCAATGAACCCAGTGCTTCTCTTCGCTGTGGCTGCTTTGTGTGGCAGTGTGTGTCTAAGGGACCCCTAAAGAGGGGCAAGCCAGATGTAAGAAGATCCTTCATGGAGGGTGATGCTCTGGTGAAGTGGAGCTGGTGTCTAGGAGGAAAGAGGCTGGGGCTGTCTTCACAGGACAGCTGCAAAGGGTGCCCAGAACTGGGAGCGTGAAACGGTAGCTTAAAGGCATCTCTCCAATCCCCGCACTTCTCCCTCAGGTTGTGCCGTGCGCTCACTGCTTGTGGGCCGAGACCATGCTCAGTGGGAAATTTGCTTCAGTAAGGACAGCATGATTGGGTCTGAAATAATGAACATAATGGAACGGCAACAGGTGATGTCTTATAAGGATACACTGAGTTTAGTTCCAGAGGTAGCTGTGTTAGTCTAGTTCAGCAAATGAATAAGAAATCCTGTGACGCCCATAGCCAGTTTACCATGCCTCCACATCATAACCGATCAGCCACACAGGATAGACTTGGTGTCCAAATGTCAATTTAATTGGCTTTGCTTAGCAATTACTGGGAGGCTTGACATTCATGTTACTCTCCACGCATTAGTCCTCTTACCACCAATCTCCTCTGGGTTGGGTTGTACATATATGCATGCTGATTACACAGGCCAGATTCTTATCTCAGAGGAGTCTGGTGGCACTTTTAGTGCATGAGGTTTCGTGGGAGAAAAATTCCACTTCGTCAGATGCTTAAAGATGAAAAAGTACAGATGAATGGGAGGAAAAAAAATGCAGGAAAGTACAAGTCCTAGGATCAGGTCAGACTGTTACAGCAAATCAATTCAGTTGTTTAGATTCAAACTGTGGACAACAGCATGTGGGAGGGAGGTGAGGGCAAAAGGAAAGCAAAATGACCTGTTGCAATGGGGAAAAAAGACATAGTCTCTATTTAAACCTAGGTGACGGTGTCAAATCTGTTTTGCTTTCCTTTTTCCCTCACCTCCTGTCTACATGCTGTTGTCGGCAGTTTGAATCTAACAACTGCGTTGATTTGCTGCTAACAGTCTGACCTGATCTTATGACTTACACGGCTCTGCATTTATTTTCCTCCCATTCATCTGTAATTCTCCATCGTCAAGCACCTGACGAAGAGGGATTTTTTCCCACAAAAGCTCATGTGATAAATAAATTCGTTAGTCTTTACAAGTGCCACCAGATTCCTTCTTTGTCTTGCTGAACTAGACTAACATGGCTCCCCTTTGGAATTCTAATCTCAGTTGCCTCCGTGTAAATCCAGGGATTCACTAATTTGAATGTCACTACTTTGATTTTACACCACCGTAACTGAGATTAGACTCTCGAGACAATCTTGGAACGTGTCAGTGCCACAAGTGCAGGTGCTGAGTTCAGCCTGACTGCTGAGCGCTTACTCCAGCTATTGGAGTTCTTTCATTTTGTCTTATCAGCCATCATTTAAAGTGAATCACATTCTTGAACTAGCGGGACCCATCTAGGACCTGGCAGGCTCCAGAAGTTTACTGTTCTTGTGCCCTATTGGCAATATGTCAAGTCTAAGCCAAGTGCCATTTGCTGGGAATATTTTGCTGAAAAGCTCAGAGCGGGTTTATTAACCAAGGTTTTCCAAAACAGTGAAGAACATGCTTTACCAAGCCACTGTGCTCTGTGTTTTATAAGGGCCATAATTCAAGGCTCCATCCCACAGGCATGTTAAAAGGATAGTGATTGGTGCTCCAAAACATCTGAGTTGTTGAAACTGCTTTTGAATCATCCCTTTTAAGGCACCTGACCTCTGCCACTTTGCTTTCTTAATAATATGGAGTGTGTCTCGATAGAGAAGTAAAACAAACAAGGAGTTCTGTGGCACTTAAAAGACTAACACATTTATTTATTGCAAGAGCTTTCATGAAGGAAGTCTGATGAAGTGGGATTTTCTGCTACGAAAGCTCATGCAATAGATGAATGTGTTAGTCTTTAAGTGCCACAGATTTCTTGTTTGTTTTACTGACGTAGACTAATACGGCCAGCCTTTTGGAGCTCAGTAGAGAAGAGAGACTCACTACGGTGTCAGTGAAAGGTGCCAAAGACTACTGCAGGACATGTGCAGTACAACCTTTTGTGTGTCACGACACACTTAGCAGCATATTGCGATTATAGGACACACTAGCCCACCCCCTCCAGACCAAATCCAGCCATCTCCCCGGCTCTCCGCGACACTTACCATTATGTGGTGGGTGACACAGCAATGTGTCCTCATGCACCGGTAGCCTGCTGGTACGGAGGGATGAGCGCTAATGGCTGAAGGAGGGCTTTAGAGTACATCTACGTGCAACCAAAGACTCACAGCAGCAAGACCTGGAGGCTGGGGCCACGGACTCAGGCTTGTGGGGCTCAAAGTAGTAGTGAAAACATATGGGCTGAAGGTCTTAGAGCCTGGCTCCAGCCTGAGCGGGCGCATCTATGCTGTTATTTGTAGCCCTGCCGCACAAGCAGAGTCAGTAGACCCAGGCTCTGAGACTAGCTGCCCTGGGGTGGGTTGAGCTGTTTTTGCATGTAGACATGCCCTGATTCCCTTCCCCTCTTGGACCTTTGTGCTATCGCTGCCATTTGGCAGGGTGGATTTATGGCGTGGAGGTAAGGAAGTGGAATAGGAAGAACTAGTTCATTTCCCGTAGACCACCAAGTAACCATTGGATGATAGTAACAACTTTTGATTAGCCATGATTTGGGTTAGAGGCCAATAGGTGACCTGGAGGAGAAAGACTTTAGCTCATTACCAACTCCATGAGCCATCCAGCTCCCTGAGGAGCTAAGTTTTTTTTTAACTCCAAACAGATCAGTTCAAAGCGTTCCCAAAAGGATTATGAAATACACTCTGCAGTTCATGCTGCTCAGATCTTAAAAGTATTGCCTTCCCAAATCTGTGTTCTAGCATTCTCTAGGGAAATCTTGCTATAGCTGTGAAGAATGCAGAATTCCTCCCCTCTCTGGCTTCACCTATTCCACCAAGCTATTATTGCATTTATTCATCCCAGAGCAGTATGCATTTTTAGTCCTTTCTGATACATGGGCCTTTGGTACTGAATATGCTTGGACATTAAAAACAACGAGAGTCCTGTGGCACTTTAAAGACTAACAAATTTCTTCGGGCACAAGCTTTTGTGGGCTCCAACCTGCTTTGTCAGATACGTGACGTCTTTAAGTCATGCATCTTGACGAAATGGGTTGGAGCCCGCAAGAGCTTACACCTGAAGAAATTTGTAAGTCTTTAAGGTGCCCCAGGACTCTCGTTGTTTTTGCTGTCCACAGACTAACACAGCTACCCCCCTGAAACTTGGACATTAAAGTAATTTGAAAGTCGGAGGTTCCTTTCTTCCCAAAGACTTTAAAAATGAGCAGTGGAAAAGAAATCCCCTTCTCACTTGGAGATTCTCATTTGGGAACTCTAGAAATATGCGAACAGAAATCCATGATGTACGAAGCGTTGTTGCCAGGGCCCGGTCTGGATATTTGCTTCGGTGTCTCACAGTCTGATCAGTTCAGAAATGTCAGAGTCCACAGACTCATTCATCAGCACCCTAAAGTTTGCTGCTTAAACAAACAAGCCCCTATTTCTTTCTTAGTCGTTATTTTATGGTTGGTGTCAGAGGTGAATTCAGCATTGGGTTGGCTGGACAAGCATGTCTAAGGAAGCTTCCACACATGTACAGCCTGAGGTTCCCCCACTTCGCTGCCAGTGGCCTTTACACCGAGCTGGAGGGCAAGGAGGAGTTTGTTTCCTGAGCTGGTCAGCCATTCCTGATTGCTTTATTAGCATTGATCTGTGCTTCATTAGTCTGTCCAGCAGCCAGAACTTTCTCTGTTCTTTGAAGCTTTTCTAATTTAATTTTAAAATAATTACAATCAATCAAATCGTAAGGCTGGAAGGGACCTCATGAGATCATTGAGTCCAACCCCCTGGGAATTGAACCCAGGACTTTCTGCATGTTAAGCAGAGGTGCTAGCCACTATACTATTCTTTGTCTTGCCTGGAAGACAAACATTTCCTCTATTTTCATAGAGATTCCTGTACCAATAATTTCTTGGCCTGTCCATGATGCTCCACAGAGCTGGGGATGCTATACCCCAGCTGACAGACCACATGAGGTTCATGGAGGTCAATGTGTCATCCTTCCCAGGTGCAGCCCGTGGAGACTACAAATCGATCCCCATTGAGGTGTTCTGTTCAAGATGGAGCACATTAGGCTTGCAGTCCTCACAGGCCTCCAAGACTGTACTCAGAATGATGAGCACCGTTGCCGTCCTACTCTTTAGTCTTTTAGCGAGTTGCAGGGGAAGCCCTGAGCTGAGCTAAGGTTAAATGTCACTGATGTAAAACTCTTTGCATATATGCACTTTTGCAGGGAGCCCTGTGCACCTTCTTTCTGCCCATGCTCGATACCCCCACTCAGGCCCCTTGCACAAATTAGGGATTTTTAATCAAACGCTTGGCCATTTCCTGTGACTTCACTACTGCTTTTCATGATAGTGTCCTCCCTTGACTGCTTTTTATTGGGCATCTCACAATATTTGGTCTTTCTCGAAATGCCCCAGTGCTCAGGTGACTGGGGAAAAATCTCAGCTTTTATTTGAATAAAAACTACATTGCCAGCCCTCAGGATTGTGGGGGCACACTTGACGACATGACCCACGTGCTTCCTGAAGCCTCACAAACTGAAGGCACATAAAACGAGCCTGTAGTTTATCATTATTATTTTTTTAAACTCTCATGAGCTTTAAGCTAATCTCAAAATTTTGGGAAATCGGGGAAGAGCAGGGCTGACTCTTTACCTTTGAATGTCTTGGGTGGGCCATCCTGCGGCCAGGCTCAAAGGGGCAAACACTGGGAATCAGGTCCTCTCCCTACTGGTAGCTGCATGGGTAGGGCAGAGGCGTCTCGTAGTGTTTTCTCCTTCACACCCTGGTTCTGTTTCTAGGACAAAAGAGTCTTCTCTTTGTTGCAGAGCTTGCTTAAACCACGGACTCTGCCCAAAGCAGTCTGGTTCAAAGCAGTCTTGAGTTTTGTGTGTGTGCTTAATTGCTTGCTCTGCGTACTCCCACATCGGAGACCCTGATTTAATTCGCACTCACTGTGGTTTGCTCCTTCATCTTCTAAGAGGGAGGCAGAGGACTCAGGTCCTTCAGGGATTGTTAAAACTTCCCCTTCACAACAGACAAAGACACAACAATCACTTCTGAGCCTTGTCAGCCTTCGTTACAGAGCTCTTTATTCAGGCGCAGATGCCGATTCTTCAATGCACTCCGAGTAAAACCAGCCAGGTTCTGCACAGAGACGGTGGGGGGGAAGCCCCTGGTCTGTGGGGAAATGCCAGACGGCCCTTCACAAGGTGCAGGAGGAGAGAATAGGAGGCTCCGAGAAGCACCAGCCCAGCACCCCCCAAAGAGGGGGCGGGGGGAGACCACAAGGGGGTAAACGCTGGGAGGAAGCATTGGGGGCACGTGGCAAGGTTGGGCTGGCTCTGCATGGGGTGGGGAGGGATGAAGGAGGTGCTGAGAGGTGCCTTCAGCACCCCCTATGTATTGTGATGCTCCCACCGCTTCTCAGGTGGGGGGCTGGAGGATGGTGAGGCTGCCAGGTCCCAGCCGGGGCTGGGCTGGAGCTGCAGATGTTAAGTGCTGGAGGGGGGGATACAGGAACCAAGTGTGGTGAAGGGCCAGTTCAGCCTCCCTCCCCAGGCAGGGTATGTGTGTGTGAGGCTTCCCGGCTTCAGCTGGGACCTACAGGTATGGACCCCCACTCCCTGGGGCAACTGGTTGCTGGGTCTCGGCCCCTCTTGCCCTGTGGAGGGGGTGAGGTATGGGGGGGGGTGCAAATGTGAGCTTGGTCCCCAGACCCCAGACACCCTTGGTATGCCACTGCACAGAACAGGAGTGCCCAGGACAGGAGCAGAACTAGCAATAGGCAGAAAAAATCTCAATTCCCCGGAAGCCTCTCACCCTAGATCCGCAGAGGGGCTTAGATGTTGCAATGTTCAGCCACGAAATGCCTAACTTTTAGTCACTCGGTGGAATCCACATACTCTTATTAGGCATCCTAGCCCCCTATACACTACATGGGGAGAGACTGACACCTGACAATGGGATCCACAAAGCCAGCACACTAGGTGGGGCGTTAGCTAAGGTAGTCAAGAGCTGGTGCCAAGGGGTATGTCTATGCTGCCTTCACGTGCCGTATGTTGACCTAAGGAAGACTCCGTCCCCATTGGGAATGTATTAAGATGACTTAAGTGCTTCCTAAAGTCGACTTCATAACACCACATCTTAAGGTTGGCAATGTTTAAGTCAACTTTATTAAGTCAACTTAAGCCAGTGTAGATGGGGCTTAGCCGTTAAGTCAACTTAATAAGGTCCATTTAAGCTGACCCAGCAGCTGCCAGTGTGGACATGGGCAGTCTACAGGAGTTGTGAATGTGGATACTCTTAAGTTGACTTAACAAGGTTGCCTTTTAGTCAACTTAAAGTTGACCTTGTTAAGTCAACTTAACAGAGCCTCCAGTGTAGACATACCCAAGGGGAGGGGTGAATCCTAAACTGTCCCTTCAAGAGATAGACTCTTCTGTCTGCTTGAGATCCACAGAAGGGATTTGGACTCTGCTGGAGTCAGACATCTAAGCTGTTACTTGCAAGAACAACATTGGCACACCTCCAGCAGCCTGGGGTAGGTGGTGAGGGGGAAAAAGGACCTTTCTTATAAATTTAGCCCAAAGATTAGATCTCTTCTCTAGGCAGGGGTAGGCGCTGGTTCAAGTGCCCATACTGCCCGATGAGAAGAGCTTTGAACATGAGTTTCCTGCCTCTCAGCCCTAAACACTGCACCGGATGGGACGTTGTGAGACAAGGCTGCATCCCATCTGCAGTGGCTCAGACCCTGCAGGCCCTTTTGTACGATCCCTGGTGATGCTCTTCAGTGTTCACAGGACCTTTTTCCCAACGTGCCTTTCTTGATGCTGGCCCCTTAAATTTTGCAGACAAAGAAAGCCCCACGGTAGCCATTCTGTTGCCTGCTGTGGATCCCTTTGTCTCAGTGGGTGAGTGTTCCCATCAGCTGTCATGTTTTCCCTTCCTTATGCCTAATATATGACATTGTCTCTCATGAACAGAGCATAGTACTTAGCCTTCATCTGCTGTCATCATTAGTTCTGTAGCAAGAGTTGCTTCTGGCTATGCTTCCAACATGCCAAGAACTAACCTTGTCCCACCCACCTAAAAAAAGTCTTTTATTTTGGATTAAAACAGAACAGCAGCAAGAAAGGAACAAAAGTAAAGCCTCCAGGAGAGACCCTGGTGAATGTCTCTGCTTACAGGTTGCAGCCACGCTGAGACCAGCAAGCATTCGAGTGCTAGGGCAGAGAAAATAAGACTCGGCAGTTTCACACTGCACAATTAGGAATTGAGGATGGTTTTTCATTTCATATACTGTTCCCTTGCCCACTCATTTCAGTCCAACCGTCCGTGATCTGGGAGAAAATATGAAATCACTGCAGATGAAGTGTGTAGGTGAGATAAAGATTGGCCAGCTGGTGAGTAATGATGAGGCCACGTTACTGGCCCAGAGGTGTCTGCGGTATGCTCTGTGACACCATCTACCCACAACCATTATAATGTGACAATGGCCAACCGTCTCTCCCTCCACAATGTGACACCGGATAAACTGGGTGTAATCAAACAATATGCCTTTTAATACAATCAAATGCAAGAGCAGACAGCTGGGAACCAAGAACGAGGGGCACACTTACAGGACTGCATCCTGGAAGGTAGTGAATCTAAAAAGGGCTCACACGTCAAGTAAACATGAGACCCCACAGTGCTTGTGGATACAAGCACTATGACATGAATGTACTAAATGGGAATATTGAGCAGAATTAGGAATGTGGTGTTCCCCGTGTCTGTGGCATTGTGAGGCGGTTATGGGAACACAATGACCAGTTCCAGTGTCCATTTTTTAAAAAGGATGTTGAAAAAACAGCGGGTTTAGAGACAGTGAAAAGAATTTGTCAGTGTCTTGAAAAGGTACCTTGTAATGGGCAATTGAAGGAGCTCAATTTATTTAGTTTACTGGTGAGAAGGTTAAGAGGTGAGTTGATCCTGGTCTGCAAGTGCCTACTTCAGAAGATGGTTTCTGATAGCATCACTCTTTTCAGTCTAGCAGAGAAAGACAGAACAAGGTCCAGTGGATGAAAGCTGAAACTAGAATAAACTGGATATACATGTTAACAGTGAGGGTAATTCGGTGTTGGGACAGTTTCCCAAACTGTGGAGTGGCTTCTTTATCACTTGGAGTTTTTAAATCCATAGTGGAGGTCTTTCTAAAAGGTATTGTCTAGTTTAACCACAAAATCTGGGCTTGAGGTGGGAATTACTTGGAAAAAATTATATGGTCCGTTTTATGCAGGAAGTCAGACTGAATGATGCTAATGGTCTGTTCTGGATTTAACAGGTATGAAAATGATTTTGGAAAAGAATAACAAAGCTTTGTACAAGGATATATCCTTCAGATGGCATCCAGATTGGGAAGAAAGATGTGTTGCTGATAGCAGAGATCTGCCCTTTTACTAAACCATGGGTCTCAAACTGAAATCACCACAAGGGCTGCATGAGGATTAGTACGTTAGCCTGAGGGCCACACCGTTGAATCCTTTTCATACAATGATATTGCAAATATTGGTAAAGATAGTGTGGTTGTGGGCCTCAAGAAATAACTTTAGGGGCCGCACGTGGCCCATGGGCTGTGAGTTCGGGATCCCTGCACTAAACCATAGAGTGACCGCTCCCTTAAGTACATTAACAATGAGTCCTGGGGTGAGAGATATAAAGGGCACCCTACCAATCAGCTTATATGAAATAGCATTTGGTGGTCCGAACATTGGACTGACAGCCACGATGACTTCCCATATTATTTCTGCCACTGACTTGTAATATGACCCTGGGCAAATCACTTGAGCCCAGAACTCAGAATACTGCTGGTAAAATTTGCACGGTGTTGTGTGCATGTGCCTCGGGGTGTAGGTACACACCTTAATTGCTTTGCATGCGGATTGTCCCCTGCCGCCTTGAGCCTCACCTTTTTGCGTGTGTTTTGGGGGTTTCTGCTGCTTGCTTGACAAGCAGAAAAAATGACCCCTGCTCCCTGGGTCCCCAAGTTTTTTCATCTGGCTTGAGCCGGAACTGAAAGTGATAATTTACATCGCTTTCAATCACATGGGCTGGGTGTCACTTTTGATCACATGTTTTCTCCTTGTTGGTTGGGGCCAGACTGCTTTCAGAAAGTCATGACACTGGAGATTCTTGGTGTGTGTGTGGCAACTGGACATGCACAAAGGCGTGTGGGCACTTTGACAAGTGCATGCGTGAAAATGTGGGGCCTTTACCCATTTCTCCTTGTGTAAAACAGGGGAGAATGAGTCTTCCTTCTCTGTCTGCTTGCTTGTGCTAAGAATTGGTTCATGATCATGCAGCACTTGCAGGAGCACTTGCAGCACCACCCCAGTAACAAATAGGGACTTTGTAGGCTTACCATGGAGCCACATGCAGTCCCCTTGGTCACTCCAGTGCATCTTGCCAACTAGGACGTAGTGATAGCTGGTTGTCATACATCAAAGGTCACAAAAGATTCAGGCTGCTCCTGCCCCAAGAGACCAGTCATGTGTTTCCAGATCACTTCGTATCTCACAGTTCACACCAAAGACAATGCTTATAACTAATCCTATAGTGAACTAACAAAGTTTTATTAAGCAGGAAAAAAAGATATATTGATTTTTAGGTCAGAAAGGACCAACATGATCATCTAGTCTGGCCTCCTGCACAATGCAATGAAATGAAAGTAATTTACAGGTTAAAGCAGGTAACATAGATATACAAATGAGTTGCAGTCTCTGGTTCCGACAGATAACAGTTGTCAGCACTGGATGTCTTTTAGGGCTAACCGAGGTTGACCTGTGGATCTCTGCTTCTGTTTCATAGCATCAGCCCTCTGAGAGTTCAAACAGTGACAGAAAGAGAGAAAATATTCTTGTATTCCTGTTTTATCTCCTTCTTCCAGCATGCAAGTTGATGGGATGGACACTTGCATGCAGCACCTTCATGGTGTGAGAGGGCCATTAGCCACGTCTTTGTATCATCATGTTCCACAATGGTCCATTTAGTTGTGCTAATCCTTCTGAATGGCAATGAGCCGTTCGCCACCCCGTCTGGGTTCACAGGTTCAGAGCTGGCAGTGATCAAGCAAAACTTGCATATGCTTTATAGCATGGGATATAGACATTGCAAGTAAAATTAACGCAAGCAGCAATTTACAAGCATTCCGTTGAGTCGAAAAGCTACACACGTTTACAAGTCAAAAGTCTATTTCGCTAATATTACAGGCGAGCTGCTTTCCAGCTATGAATTTGTTAGTGCTCAGCTGATGCACCTTTGCAAGAGCTGGCACCTGGTCTCCTGGGCTATGTCTATATCTGCAATTTTAGTTCAGACTTGCTAGTCCCAGCTAAAGGAGTTTGAGGTTAGTCTGAACTGGTGCGAATGAACCGCGGACTTCTTAGATTGAACTAACCGTGTGTTCTAGTTTGAATTAATGCTTAGTTTGAACTAGCATGCACAGTTAGCTCGGACTAATAGTTTAGTTCGAACTTAGTAAGTTCAAACTAACCCTGATTCATGTCTTGCCCACGCTTATTTCAGACCGAAGTGCAAACTAAACATGGTACTTACTAGTGTGAACTAGGCATTCCCCAGTTCAAACTAAGAAATTTCTGGGTTCAAATTAGGCAAAGTCTAGCATAGGCATGGGCTAAATTAGTTTGGACTAAGCTTCCTTTGTCTGGACTAATTTGCCAACGTAGACATAGCCCTGGTGTCACAGTTGTATTAATGAACGCAATGGTAACACGCCGGCCTCCTCAGTTACATCTGAGTCTGCGTACCAGGGAACGTAAGCCACAAATTGCATGGAATTTTAGTTGGTCCAGAAAGGTGCATAGATAGCCTGTTGTTCAGAGACCACATCTGTCCTTCATTGACTCCAGCCTAACTAGTTGTGGGCTGTTCGGGGCCCTTACAAAGTAGACCGAGGGCTTGTCTACATGGTGGGAGAATGCAGGCTTTGGGGGGGTGATTTCAAACGCACACTAGCACGTTGCACATTAATTGGTGTGGCTAGGCCCAGCTGGGGTGCTTTAATGTAGCACTGTGTGCAACAGACCAGGCGAGTCTACATGGTTCAATTAACATGCAACACATTAGAGCAGTTCAAATGTCATACACCCAAAAGACACATTACCCCACCGTGTGCACAAGCCAGAAGGCTTGATTTGCATTCTGCTGACCTTGCTGTTGGCTTACAAAAAGAGCTGTATGACTGTGCGCCAAGACATAGGCAATGGTTGACTTCATGAGCCACGGACCCTTGAGACCAAAGACAGGAAGGGTGACTCAATGGTGAGGCTGCTAGCCAGACACGGGGCCTCAATTCCTTGCTCTGCCACAGATTTTGTATTTGGGCCAGTCCAATGGTCTCTGGGTAAAATGGGAAGGACAGTACCTGACTTCACATGTTTTTGTCAGGGTCAAAACGCTAAGTCCTTGGGTACTGTGGTAATGGGGCCTACAGATGTCCTATAGATGGGTAGTTTGGATTTAATTAGAGATGAGCTTGAGCTGTAAAAACCTGATCTGGGTTCAAATTGTAGGAGTTGCCTGATCTGTCTCCAGTTTCACAGAGGCAAATTCTACCCTGAATTACATCTCTGCCCCTCTGGTAGACTTTGACAAAGGGCTGTATTCTGTTCCCCCTTTTTATACCCTTCCAGAGTTACTTCACAGAAGTCAAGGTCAATGGAGTTATTCTGGATTTACACCCTTGTTACCAGTAGCAGAGTTTGGGCCTGGCATGTCTTCCTCCTTGTGCAGTGCTGATTAAGAAGCCATTTTTGGCTGTCAAAACAACTACATGATTCTAAGTGGAATGGTCTGTATTTGCAAATTGACATGGATTTTGTGTATACACGTTGTCTAACTTGGGCCTATCTGCTCAGGATGCATTTAAAGGCATTTAGGTGTTCTGTAGGCCCCTCTGATAGGGATAATGGGAGGCAAAATAAGAGCATCTTTGTTGATAAGAACTGGCAGGCCTGCAGGAATCAGGTTCATTAGAGTCTCATATGGAAAGGCCATTTGGCTATTCACTCAAATGCACTGCTGATTTGATGAGCTGAGGCATCTGTTTTGGTGGGGATGAATTTTGACAAACAGCTTTCTTGTGTAGCTAATGCAAAAGCTCTTTCTATTAGGTTCCTAAGAAGATCCAGGGTGTCATTTATCTCATCTAAGCGAATAGCCTTGACTACTCCATGCGAGGATTTTCTGATCTTTGAGAGGCAAAAAGCCACCAAGCTTGGATCACTATTGTCTAGCAGAACCCACCTTTGAATTTCAGTTAGTTGGTCGTGATTTCTGTTTTGGGCCATTAACTTTGATCAAACAGCAAGCTGTTGCTATTTTCTCTGGGAGGGCCCAAGGGGAACACCAAGGTGTCACAACATGGTTGTCAGTGCAAACAGCAAAGTATTTTGGGCTCTTTAAGGGTTTTTCTGCAATCATTTTGGACAAGCAAATGCATTCTGAAAGCAAAAAGCTGGGTGGTGGACACAGCATCTGAGATTTGGCATATTCCTTTAACTCTTAGCACTTGGATGTTAAAGAGCTCTCAATTCGTTTACTCCCACCATTGCTTGCAAGAACAATTTGGTTGAAACAGATGTAGGCACCCCGACATTGTCTAGGACAGTTTCATGGGTACAGGAAGGTGTTTAAGGGCCATGGGTGTGTATGGCAAAGACACAAAGGAAGGGTAAAATGACTGTTGTTGAGCACAAGGTTTTCCTCCTTGTTGGCACCTCTATTAAAGATAGCAAAAGGGCAGGGAGAGCTAGGGTCATGACATTGGGACTGGGCTAGCCAGCAGAACTGACCATGCTCAAAGCAGGGGGCATGCTGGAACTGCTAACGAGAGGACGTCTTCACTCCGGGTGATCAGCACCTGGATCTGAGATCCCAAGTTAGCTTAGCCCAGGTGCAAGCAGCCTCACTACAAGCCAGTGTTGGTGCTGCGTACCCCTGTGGGTGTTGCTAGGACTTCCAGGAGCACATCCTCGGGTTCCTTGCAGTGCCGTATGCTGAGCTGCTCCATGAATTGTGGGAGAACTTGTCTGTCTTTAGGGGTGCACGGGGAGAAAACACGAGAAGATTCCCAGCTCTTGAGTGATTTGGCTTGTATCCAAACAGGGAACCAGCCTGAATAAAAGTGCTGCCTGGGCTGTAACTCACAGCTCCAGCTGGGCAAGCTAGCCCTGGGTAAAATCACCACTGAACTGGGGTGAGAGGTTTTTGTGTGGGGACTGCAGAGGTATTTGAGGCAACACACAATTAAAAGCCCAAATTATCTCTGCCGTGACGGCTGAGCCTAGCAGGGTGGTGGCGCGCCACTGTACCTACCTGGGGTGCAAGTCTGAACTGCACAGGCACGAAAGATCCCTAGAGGGTTCAGTGACTTGCCTTCTTCTTTGCACCCACTTTTTACATTTATTTGACTGCTGGCTCAGAACTGGCAGGGGAGGGGAATTAGAGGCTTGCTTTAAAGGCCTGTTTCTTGTGGGGAAGCTGAAGATTTACCCTCAGCTAAAGAAACAGCTACCGCGGGGGATAGAGCAAGGAGGGCAAGGGATGAGAGAGAACTCAACTGCATGGCTGCCCCATATTTAGCACAGCCATCCTCTGAGAAGGTGATAGCTGCTGAAAATGTTTTATTTAAGTTCTTCCTCAGCTGCCTCATACTGACAGGCAGTTCCTAATACGGAGTTAAAGTTATTTAGTTCTCTGAGGTGACTTCTTAAGAACAATTTTACTGTACTTTTGAAGCCCTGTATGTGTTTTCCAGGATTGCTGTGAAAGGGAATTCATTTGTGCTTTTTAAATGTTTTGAAATCTGTCCTCCCATTCTGCCGTCCTGTGTGTCCCAGCACTGTGCTTGTGGTGGAAAGTGGCATTTGTTTATGAAGAAGAAAGAAGCCAAGAGCTTCTCCTTCCTCGTGTAGCTTTTGAGATGAGGGAAAACCATCTGTTATGTCCAATGTTATTTGGTCTGCTTATTATTTCCAGTGGTCTAAATGTTAGCCAGGAGCAACACTGCTCTGGAAAAAGACCCGGGGCTCGGGCTTGGGCCTTGCCCCCTGGTCCCGATTCAGCACCCAGTCCCAATTCAGTATTGGAGCCCGGGCAGGGCCACTATTGGGCTCCTGCCACAGCCAGCCGGCAGCCTGGCCCCGGACCCCCAGGACCGGGTAAGGCAGCCACCGCCACGGGCAGTCTGTCCCAAGATCCCTGGGCAGCGATGGGGTTGGATAAGGCAGTCGCCACTGTGGGCGGTCCAGCCCCAGGACCCTGTCCACGTAGGGGGCTGGATGGGCTTTTGGTGCCGTGGGGTCGGGGCCCTGGTGCTGGGACTCAGGGCACGTGCCCCTGTTCCAGCCGCCAGCAACGTCACTGGTGTTAGCAATGGATCCCAGTAGTAAATTCTAGATCCAAACTGGAGGGATGGGGTGGGGATTCAGATCCAGGGTTTTGGCATAACCGAGTAAGAAAAGAGGACTGATGTGACATTTACATCCAGCTCTGAACTTCTCCCAAAGGATCACACTGGGTTTTGTGTGGGAACCATCTCTCATCATCATCTCATAAATGGCTGCACCTTCACCATGTGCCAGTTGCGGGGAGTGAAAATCTTAAATAGGAGCTACCTGTGAAACCTAAATTATAGTGAGAATGAGCCATGACTCCTAAACAAAGCTATCAAAACGCAGTATCAGAAAACGAGGCATCAGATTCTAATCTTGGTGACACCAGCATCTATCTAAAATGAATGCCAGCTCTGGATTTATGGTGTTATGAGTGACTTCAGAATCTGACCTGAGATGTTTAAAAAACAAAACAGTCTGTTTCAGATCAGCTGTAGGGTAAAAGTGCTTTCATGTTTACAAGATCTTGGAGAGGCAGCCTCACAGTCTTAAAGAGCTGGCATTTGCACTCAGCTGTCCCCTGCCATGGTGTGCACCACTAGTTTAGCGTGTCCAAGCGAGAGCCTCCAAATGAACCTGCAGGTAATCAGGGCCCCAGGATTTTGGAAGGTATGTCTGTCAAAGTCAGGGAGCGACCAGTGATTTCCACATCCACTGAGCTTCAGAAATTGTGACTTTTGTTTGCCCGGCAGAAAAGGAGCCATGTGGAGCTGTGTAATTCATGCAGATCCCTGCCTCCCTTGTTGCATGCAAAAAAAGAAAAAAAAAAGGCTTGGCCTTTAATAGAAATCTCTCTTAATTTCATTTATAAATTCACTTATAACAAGCATTCATTAGTCATCACTGTGACAATCCTAGGGAAAGAATTTGTAATTTGACATCGGACGGGACAGCAAGAACCTTGGGAAATGGCTTCATTCTGTACTGGAATTACAGCAGTTGGCAATTGGGTTGTATGATTTATAATTTTCTTTGGCTCCTCAGGGGATGAGTGATTATTTGATATATTTAGCAGAAAATCAGAGCATTTCTTAATCATGAATGGTGTTACTTTCCCTGAAAACTGCAGTATTATGAATCATTGGTCTATAATAAACATCTCAGCTCCTGCATGCTGTTTTTCATTATCACATGAGTGAAAACTAAAGGGTTTAAATTCTGTGTCCCTCGCTATGTCTGAGCAGTAGCTTGTTCCATGACTGGGTCCCTGAACTCAACAGGATCGCACACAGCAGGGCCAGGCTCTCTATGTAGGGTGAGTAAAGGTAGAAAGCTCAGTGGCCAAAGCTAAGCATCCTTCTCATCCACTGACATCTCTGGGAATTGATGGGTTTCTGCACCATCCAGGAGCATGTATTTAGCATCTAAAGCTTCACCAATGGCGTTGATGGGATTTTTGCCTGTCACTTTGGCCAAGGAGTAGACTCGTATGGCTGACGGCACAGAAACTGGCTGCTTTACCTCAGTGGATAGTGGGAGAAAGTGCTGTATGTGTTAGCCGTGCAGGCACCAGGGTCAGTGCAGAGGTTGTTTACAAGAAGTCTTATCTGGTAAAGCAGTTATTTATGATAGCGCACAAATCTCCAGCATCCAAGATAAGGAAAGGGTTTGTTTGCGTGCAGAGATAGCAGGGAACTGTGTGCAATTTACAGACTGTGAAAGAAAGGCATCTCTGATGGGTCCCCCTGCATTGCAGAAGTTAAAACCTCTTACTCTTTCAACTGCCATTGTTTATGGAGTAATGTTGTATGAGGCCAGGTATTTTCAAATGACATAAATCTCTTCAGTTCTGAGAGAATTGTGTAGGCCCTTTTTTTTCTGCTTGCTCCCCTGTAACAGCAGGAAGATTGTGTTTGCTCCTGAAATCCCTTAAAATTATCATTCTTTGTCTGTCACATGCGAATTCAGGGGAAGGGACAACAGCCTTAGAGAGTAAAACAAGGAGAGTCCTGTTGCACCTTAAAGAGGAACAAATTTCTTTTGGCATCAGCTTTTGTGGGCTCCAACCCACCTTGTCACATGCATTGAAGTGGGTTGCAGCCCATGAAAGCTGATGCCCAAAGAAATTTGTTAGTTTTTAAGGTGCCACAGGACTCTTGTTTTGCTGTACAGAGACCAACATGGCTACCCCTCTGGAATTTAGAGAGTAAAGTCTTCTTTTGATCCACAGTGGGGAGCAGCGGTGTAAACGAACAATGTCCCTGCCCCACCCACTCTTCTAGGAAAGAGAAGTAAGTTCCCCCATCTTCAAATTGTCTGACAAAGTGGGGTTTTCTCTTATGAAAGCTCCTGCAATAAATAAATTTGTTAGTCTTTAAGTGCCACAGGACCCCTTGTTTGTTTTAGGGGAGACAAGGTGTTCAGCTTCCATGTCCCAGTCTGTCTTTAGCCACTATGGAGTCTGCCAAATAGCCTGGGTAAAGGAAGTTACAATGGGCCCTTCTGGTTTTATAACCTCTACTGAGATTATGTGTAGTAAACGTCCATTGTGGAATGTCCCATGGCAGAATGGTTTGGATAAGCATACAATGAACGTAATGGCTAAGTGAAATCATACGGAAAGTTTAGGGAGGCTGTATGTAATACCCCAAGCCCTTTCTTCAAATTCAATGTATCCGAAGGTTTCATCTAACCATATAAAAGGCAACCAGACAGGAAACTCATCGTAAAACATTCCTGGTCCTGTCTTGGTGTTCAGAAAGCCCCTTATGTTAAGCAAGAGAAGTGCTGGAAAGGATGTTACTACATACATCTTCAAAGTATCTGACCAAGTGGGATTTTCTCCCGTGAAATCTCCTGTGGTAAATAAATTTGTTAGTCTTTAAAAGCATCCAAGGACTCCTTGTTTGTTGTGCTGAACTAGACTAACACGGCTGCCCCTTTGGAACTTGCCTACATACTATGTTAGATGCAGTGTGGTCTGGGTGCTGGGCATCAGATAGGGACCTGGGAGTCCTGCATCTGTTCCCAGCTCTGTCAGAGGCCTGCTGGGTGGGTGTGGGTAAGTCACTCTCAGGAATGTGCTTCGGTTTCCACCACAGATGCAAAGGACTATGTAGATGGCAGGTTCAGTACTACGACTATCAAAAAATGGGAGCACAGTGTAAGTGCCACAAATGCTCTGCCAAAAGAGGAAGGGAGAAGGGGGCATATGTTTCATGAATAGATGATGAATGCAGAGTTAAAACAGGTGTTACTTGACTCTGCAAGCAAGTTATTTCCATCAGCTTTTTCCAAAGCTTAGCACAACTGACCAAGATCAGGCAGCTCTGCAGTAACTGATACCCTGAACCCAGCCCTCTCATTTCATGCCTCTTTCTTGCATCACACTGGGCAGGAACATTTACTTTTCTTTCTATATTACACAATCCAGGACAGTAATTAAAATGCCCATGGTTCTGACAGTCCTTCAGGCAAATTCTCCACTGAAATCAGTGGGATTTTAGCTAAATAACTGCAGGATTTTGGTCTTTAATATGGAAAAGGATAGGTTCATCAATCCACCAATGGCTTTTAGCCATTAGTGACTGTCAGTCATTAAAGGATAAGTCCATTAGTGGCTATTAGGCATTGGAGGATAGGTCCAACAACAACATCTTTAGTCAAGATGGTTAGGTTGCAGCCTCATGTTCTGGGTATCCCTAAACCTCTGTCTGCCAAAAATAGGGATTGGATGACAGGTTATGGATCACTCAGTGGGTTGCCCAGTTCAGTAGTGCCCTCTGAAAGATCTGGCACTGGCCACTGTCAGAAGACAGGATTCTGGACTAAATGGACAATTGGCCTGACCCCTAATGGTCTAATTTGTTAAGACCGTTAAGAAAAAAATCGCTATTGAATCCCATAAAGGCTGTTTTATTCAGCCGTCCCCAGCTTATTTGGAAAACGCTGTAGCACGCCTGGTCTAATTTATGATTTAGATTACCTATTGAGCTTCGGGGTGTGAAAATCCACCTCTATGTGAAAATCCACCTCCATGCTGCTATAGTGCCCCTGGCGTAGACATGGCCATAGACTGAAGCAGTATACTGTGGTCTGGCCTACATTAGAAAGTCAGATTGACCCAGCTATGGTGCTCTGAATATGAAAAAAGTCACACCCTTGACAACATAACTGAGCTGACGTAAATCCCTGTATGTAGCCAGCACTAGTCCAACAGAAGAATTATTCCATCAGTCTAGCTAGCACCTTTCAGGGAAATGGAGTATCTACACCGATGGGAAAACCCCTCCTATTGATGTAAGTCAGTAGTCCCCTACTGGTTGATCGCGATGGATTCCTGAGTGGTAGTAGCCATTAAAACCTATGAGCAGTGAGCCATCTGCTGCTGAAAGGTTGGAGACCACTGGTGTAGGTAGTGTCTACACAGGAGCTCTGCAATGACATAGGCGTGCCCCAGTAGTGTTTCAATGTACATAAGCACTGTGTTTCAAGCATAACCATGGTAAGTGTCTGTGTACAACAGGAGTCATAAACTCACAGCCCATGGGCCGTATGTGGCCCCTAAAGCTATTTCCCATGGCCTACAATGACGCTATCATTATCAATATTTGCAATATTGTTGTATGAAAAGGTTTCAGTGGTGCATCCCTTGGGCTAACAAACTAGTTAGTCCTCATGTGGCCCACATGGTGATTTGATTTTGAGACCCCTGGTGTACAATAACAGACCTTATCTGTAATACAGGCTAACTTATACAATTTGGCAGCTTTCCTCTGTGAATTCTGGGTTGGTGGAAGATGTCAACCTAGATGAATTCAGGTTTGTTTGGTGCAGCCCACCAGAGGAACAAAAGGAGGGTCCCTGATCTCACCAGTCAACCCATTCTAAGGGACAAAGAATGATCGAGAGCCTTAGGAAATGAGTGACTTTTTTTATTCTCAAGCACTTAGTGCCTGGACCTCATTTTGAAAGGTCTACTTTGAAACAGGCAAGTAGCTTAAGCTTCAGTACCCGTTCCATTTTTTGCCTCTGCTCTGAGACTAGCAAGACCACCACCCAACATCAGCTGGTTTGCTGGTTTTGTGGTGACCTGTCTACTGTGAAATGGATCAAGCTCACAGATTCATTTAATGTAAGTTACTGAATAGTCAAAGGATCATAACGGCTGTTCAGTCACCACCAAGTTAAGAATTTTAGTGGAGGTGTGGAAGACTATAACCCATGACTCAGCCCTACACTAACCTGGTCTGTGTTTCATTTCTGCATTTCATACATTAATGAATGGCCACCTACACCTCCAAAGTGAAACATTCACTGTTCACCCACATCTGTGATGTGAAACATGGCAGCTGATTAACAGCGAACAGCAACATAACACAGCAGTTGAGACAGGAAGTGACTAACACTGGAGCCAAATGAAAGAGCAGTGGATATGTTTAGGAAGAGAGACTATAAGTATAACCTTTATAATAAGGCAGGGAAACAAAGACTTACAGTCTGAATTCTTATAGAAGAGCCATTAGATATTTAAAGATCTGAAATGGTCAGGACCATAGGATCTGAAAGATGTCATTATAATAACATGGACTTTATGGGTATGTCTACACTTGCAAGATAGTTCGAATGAAGGAAGATTAATTCAAACTAAGTGAGTCCCTATCTACACTATACTTTCATTAGTTTGAATTAAGGAATTCCTTAGTTTGAACTAATGAAAGTTTAGTTCAAACTAGTAAGACCTGCTGGTTAGTTTGAACTAAGCCCTTAGTTCAACAGTTGGTTTGAACTAAGGATGGTGTAGACTAGTATTAACTCTTAGTTCAAACTTAATAAGTTTGAATTAAGGGCAGTTAGTTTGAATTAACAAATTGACTTAATGTTAAGTCAAATTAGTCCACTTTGTTAATTTGAACTAATAAGTTTGAGTTTAGTTTGAACTAAACTCAAATGTATTAGTTTGAATTAACAAATTTGAACTAACTTTTCCTAGTGTAGACACAGCTTCTAATATCTTCCTAGTTCAGCACAAATTTGGAAAGAATTATGCAATTTACTGAACCATTATTTTCTGCACCTGTTCGACTATGTCTACACCTGTGTCAAAATTTGGCAGCAGTCAATGGGAGATAAACATGCCATGTAGAGTAGCTTGCCTGTCTCCCGCTGTTCTCTTAATTTCTACTTCCCATGGTGTCTTCAGTTCACTGTGTCAATGGGAATTGTTCTCCCACTGATACGTCATTACTCCATCCAGTGGAGGTGGGTTACTAGCATCGATTTCCAAGTTGATTGAGCGGATCTCCACTTAGTTCAATCAGTCTGGATAAATCAATTTGATGGAAGTGAATTTACCGCTGTTAAAAGTGGACATGGCCATAGATGTTCCTTTCAAAGTAGACCTTGCAAATTAAGGAAGTATGGGTTGCATAGGTGGACTGTAAGGTGGATAGAAAACTGGCTAGATCAAGGGTTTCAGCGTGTAGGAATCAATGGTTCCACGTCTAGCTGGCAGCCAGTCACGAGTGGTGTGCCCCAGGGGTCGGTCCTGGGGCCGGTTAGGTTCAACATTTTCATCAATGATCTGGATGATGAAATAGACTGCACTCTCAGTAAGTTTGCGGATGACACCAAGCTGGGGGGAACAGTAGACACGTTGGAGGGCAAGGACAGGATTCAGGGAGACCTAGATAAATTGGAACGGTGGGCCAATAGAAATCTTATGAGCTTCAGTAAGGACAAGTGTAAAATCCTGCACGTGGGACGAAAAAACCCCATGCACCACTACAGGCTGGGAAACATTCAGCTAAGTAGCAGCAGTGTAGAAAAGGACCTGGGGGTCATGGTGGATGGGAAGCTAGATATGAGTCAGCAGTGTGCTCTTGCTGCCAAAAAGGCCAATGGCATACTGGGCTGCATCAAAAGAAGTATTACCAGCAGATCAAGGGATGTGATCCTTCCCCTCTATTCTGCACTGGTGAGGCCACATCGAGAATACTGTGTCCAGTTTTGGGCTCCCCACTACAAAAAGGACAGGGACATGCTAGAGAGAGTTCAGAGGAGGGCAACCAAAATGATAAAAGGGCTGGAGCACAAGCCCTATGAGGAAAGACTGAAAGCATTAGGCTTATTTAGTCTGTAGAAGAGAAGATTGAGGGGGGATTTGATAGCAACCTTCAACTACTTGAAGGGATGCTCTAAGGAAGATGGAGCTCGACTGTTCTCGGTGGTAACAGAGGACAGAACGAGGAGCAATGGTCTCAAGTTGCAGTTAGGGAGGTCTAGGCTGGAAATTAGAAAAAACTTTTTTACTAGGAGAGTGGTGAAGCCTTGGAATGAGCTGCCAAGGGAGGTGGTGGAGTCTCCATCTTTGGAGGTGTTTAAGGCCCGGCTGGATAAAACCATGACTGGGATGGTTTAGAGGGAGTGGTCCTGCCTCTGGCAGGGGGTTGGACTAGATGACCTGTGAGGTCCCTTCCAACCCTAGGATTCTAGGATTCTAACTCAGCCTAATTCTGAAGAACGGTGGTCTCACAGCATGAAGTAGTATCTCTGTTTTATACTGATGTCAGGTACGCCCTTCCTTAGAACAAACAGTTGCCTTTAATATTCTGCCTTAAAACTTAAGATGGCAGCAGCCATTTTATGTAAGTCTATTGCACAGGGAGGGACAGGGAGGCCAGCTTGTTGCCGTGCAGCTGGTGATCTTTAAATTATTCCAGAATTCCAAACGTTAACAGCTGTCTCTCACGTTACGTTCACTGTGACCCCACTCTAATATCGTTTGTAATATCAGCAGTCAGTTATTTTACAAACAGGAAGCCCTCTCGGCTTTCTCAAGACTACTGAATCGAAGACTTGGACAAGGAGTGTAAATATAATATTGCCAGCTACAAGTGTTATCATGAGCTATAGCACCAAAATCATGAGATTAGCTTCAGAAGCACGAGGTACAAATGCTCACACTTGTTCTTTGCTTTCTTGGTTTTGAGCCTTAGCCGTTCATGTTACAGCTTCTTTGTGACCATGAGGGCCAGAAACTATTAAGAAAATGGCCAAATAATGTCAGACTTTTGAGCCACGCCTGACTGCTCTTGCAGTTTTAACTACGAATGTGTAATTAACACCCAATCCATCTATGTAAAGTACACAGACATCTGCCTTTGCCATGGAAGATGACGAGTAGTGTTTTCTAAATGGCCTTATTTGCAATGAGTAATAAAATGTTTGGAGACTTAAACACACATGACTGTGTAATTTGTAAATGGAAATCACAGGGGGTACTGGCAAAATTTGCAACCAAATAACCCTGCATTCAATTTATTAATATGCAGAGTAGAGTGAACAGATTTCCAAAGTGAAAAACTGGGACACCTGTCATAAGACAGATGTATTCTAGCATCTTTTTGACAAACAAAGAAGTACCAGGTGGGTTTCACCATAAAGTAAATGTGTGGGTTTTTGGGGGGGGAGGGGGAAGGAGGGAATTTTTTTTTATTGAACAGTTAAATCAAGAGAAAGAACAACAAACAACAGAACAGAGCAAAGAGGAAATAAACGCAACTAGACAATCACTCCTCACCTATTAAGTTAGCATTTTCTTCTTTTTTCCCTCCTTTTGACTAACTGTTTTGTGGATTATTGCTAGATTTTTAAGGGCAAAAGGGACCATTATGATGATCTAGTCTGACCTCCTGCATAGCACATAAAAACCAACCATTGAAAAAGGACAACAGTGTTTCTAGCTCTCCTGGTTGCAAAAAACCTTGAAAATTTGACCTGAACAGGCTCCAAAAGTGCAAAAAACAGACGGCAAAGAAAAGAACCCAAAATCTATTGTGGTTTGCAAGTCTTGTGATTTTTAAACCAATTTTGTGACTTTTGAGGACCTGATTCATGATGACACTGGCTGCTCTGCCTTCAGTTCACCCAAACTCCCAAATAATAGGGATTCACATTTGCTTTTCTTTTTTATTTATCTTCTGGAGTTTGGACTTGTGGGATACACTCAGGTTACATGCTGCACCGCAAGCGATAGGCAGCTGAGATTTAATTAGAAAACTGAGACTCTCACACATTCACAGGACTTCAGAAAGCACCATATATTATGAAACTTGCAATAGTCATCAGAGTTGGCAATACTGGGAATTGGCTCCTAATCATAGGAGATGCTGCAGATTAACATTTGGGTGTTCAGTGCTCCATGTGACCAAAATAAAAATTTCTGATGGAAATTTGCAACAGATGGTGAAATATCAGATAGCAGACAGGATATTAGACTAGATGGATTCAGCTGTGATCCAGTATGACTGGTCTGATGTTCCTAAGCAGGAACCTACCCACTGAATGGCAACCTGGATAGCGACACTTCTAGTTAATAGCAACATTTCGCCAGGCACTAATCCCATCCCACCGACTTGAAAGTTATTGGAATTTGGATATGGCATGCCGTTTATTAATACTGTTTTGGAAGAAAGACATTACTTGCCAGCATGTTTGCAAAGCTGTAACTGGGGAAGGAAGAGCGGGGCCATGCAGAGTGCCGACTCCTGAAAAGCACAGGGAGATGTACAGTGCATCTCCATGGGCCTCCAAAAAGCCCCCTGGTATTGGTGCTGCAGGTGGATTTGCAGGACTGCAGCCAGTGAAAACACATCCAGCACTTTCTTCTCTGGCTCAGCCTCACCAACCCGCCTTTTGCTTATTAGCAACTGCTGAGTAATGGCACATTTTTGCTGAAAAGTGAGGGGCTACTACCAAAGAGGCATTTGTATGGCCAGAGCAAAGTGATGTTATAACCCACTGGTGTGTGTTGTTACAGGTGCCTCTCTGGGCCTGATCCATGGAGGATATGACTCCATTTGTGGCCTCATTTGGCTTCTTTAGCTCAATATAGCAACCCTTGTCATTAGCTCTAGGGCACTCTGGTTTAATCCCTAGTGTGCTGACCAAAATGGTGGCTGTCAGACTGTGATCTGGCATAGCTCACTGACGGTGGTGACAGAAAGATGGGGAAATAGTTGTCCTAGTGTGATGTTGCTGTAGAAAGCTAAGGAATATCTAAGCCGCTGTCCGTGTGTGAAGTTATAGTAGCTCAGGAGAGCATGTGAAGGATTTACAGACACTGTAGTGAAACTAGACAACTATTCCATCAGTAGAGCTCCACTTTCAAGCCTTTACAGAATTTACATCGAGTGATAAGAAAAGCGTAACACGGGAAGAAGAAATTCTCAAAACAATAAAGGAATTCGATGCTCAGATTGCTCCTTTCCAACGTTGAGTGGTTAGAGCCATGCGTGTTAAGTACCCTTTGTCACATCATTTTGTGTGTGTCTAATTGTACTTAACCATGTCAAACTCATGAAAGTTCTTCTCCAGCATGAAGTTGGCTGTAGGCTTGAGAAGCTTTTGAAAATGAAAGATAACGCTCGCCAATGTAGTACATGCGCCACCAAGAGCAATGGTGTAATGATACATCATTTCCATTAGCGTTCACTCTGATGATTGATGGTTCTCTCTGAAGGAGATGAACTATAATTCACCTTTGTCCCTATCTTGGTTCTTGGACTGTTCTCTTCCCTAAGCCTTATATGAGACAATGAAGCACAATTTCCAGAAAAGCTCAGTAACAGCTTCATACTAAGTAATAGCTTTGCAAAAATTCCCTTTCTGCATGAGTTGCAGCTCTCCTTCCTCGGGGTATGCCTCCATTGCAAGGAGAGGTTAGAATAGCAACAGCTGTGAAGCTGTGTTAGTGGGTGTTGTACAACCCCACCTGGAGCCCTGGCTATGTACTCTAGCTTGTGCTGCTAAAGTTTCACTGCTCTTCGCATTGATCTAGCCAGCTCAACAACAATTCATGTATGTCTCCATATGTTGCTGGCAGACCTCTGATTATGGAAATGACATACCTTAAGCCTGATCTTGACCACATTTTCTGAGTTTCCACAGTGTATTGCATGACTTCTACAGCACTGCCAAGCTTAAGTTCAAAACTCGTGACTCAGGCCTCAAATCGTGAGACAGGCTTAGAAACATACAAGATTTTAGATGACAACAGATCTGGAGATGTTTGCTGTTTGCTTCCTGATTTCTGAGGCCTTTGAAGTTCATGTTTTCAAGATTTTCTGTGCAATCAGGAGGGCTAAAAACATACTTTCTTTTTCCATATGAAAGCTGATACTTTCACATCAACACACCACCATAACACCAGCTGGAGCTTGAAGAGAAATATCAAATATTGGGAGATTTGTGAAAAAATGGCAGGATTTGACTACACTACCTCTTGATCAAGAGATGACACTTTGGCTATGTCTACACTAGCTAATTAGTCTGGACTAAGCAAGCTTAGTCCCAACTAATTTGGCCCATGGCCACACTAGTCTTTGCCTAGTCCGAACTAAGAAATTTCTTAGTTCGGACTAGGCAAAGGTTAGTTCAAACTAATAAGTACCTCTGGTTAGTTTGAACTAGCCAACTTAATTCAGACTTTAGTTCGAACTAAGCACAGGCAAGCCGTGAAGTATTGGCTAGTTCAAACTAAGCCATTAGTTCAAACTAGCCACGTGTTCTAGTTCAAACTAAAAAGTTAGTTTGAACTAGGACATGTGGCTAGTTTGAACTAAAAAGCCGCAAGTTCGAACTACATTTTTAGATGTAGACATAGCCTTTGATCCTTAATATATATATAAGGGTATAGCCTTGACAGGAATATCTGGAGTAGGACCCAAGACCAGTTAAAAGTCAGAGACTGGAGAAGGAGGGATAAATTTACCTTTTCTGATTACTGCATATGTCCTTCCCTCTGTGAAACTGCCATTAACATTTGTAATCTATCAAGGCCTGGAACTCACACAGACTGGCTCACAATGCAAAAGAAGAGATCAGTGCCTTGGATTAATTAAATTTGTCTAAGGGGAAATAATATTAAAGCAACAGTAATATTTGACTTGACTTAGTCCCTCCCCATCTAATCAAATTAACCCAGAGCACTCTGCTACACAGACTCAATAGCTCCATTGTGATGCCACCACTTCTGGGCAGAAGGGGTGGCAGCTAACTGAGAAAACGACAACGGAGAAAAGAAATTTTGACCAAGGACTTCTGAGCAAGCCTCCATATGTAATATAAGTGCCAAAAGATTTTGAATGTACTGGGGTTGGGTTAACAGCTCTACTTACAGTATCATGTGTGGAATTTACACTGCATCAACCTTTGCAGGATTTGGATCTGTGTTTCCAAGGAGTCTAGGTATTTACAGTCCAAAACTCAGAACACTAAGTAGTTGGCCTTTGGTTTAAGTATTTATATTAATTTGGTTAATAATAGTAAGATTATGTTATTATTGAGATGAGCCGAATGACCGTTTTGTAATGGGAGGTCACATAACTCTAGAACTACCTGGGCAGAAGGTTGAATAATTTGTCACCAGGGCCTCAAGGTGGAATTTTCTAGTGATATATATATATTTTTGTCGATCTTATTAGAGTGGGGGCCTCAAAAGAAAATGTGGATCTTAAGTTTGTCTTTATTTTGACATGCAAACTCCAGGGTTTGGCCCACTGCAGGTAAAGGGCCTTATTGCCATAGGCCAAATCAGAGCATGCGTTTGGGTCCAGTTTTGGAGGTTTCTGGTTCAAATCCCTCTTAAACAGCACTTTGCTGACCTGGGACTATAGTCTCTGATTCAATTGGAGTATTTCTAGTTGATACGCTTTCTTGTTCATATTCTATATTTAAATAGATCTGACTTGTCAAAGGCCAGTGGCAGCAAGGTGAGGCGTGACATCACTTGTAATATTAAACGTCCCTCATTGCAAGAGAAGTTTTCTAAATGAAAACGTACAGGCAAAACTCTGCTCTTGCTTACACCGCTATAAATCTGGAGTAGTTCCTCTGAATTCCTGACTATAGTTTGACAATGTGGCAGATCAGTGAAGCTCGTTGGCGTTCCCCTTGCTTTGAGCAGGAAGAACAGGTTTTTGTCCTAGACCTGGGGTGGACCTAAAACAGAATTGAACCTTTTAAGTATTTTATCACTGCACTTTGGGGAGACAAAGGTAGCGTAAAGTACTCCTGAACTCTACTAAACAGCTAAGTCACATATGCCATGTAAGTATCAATATTTTCACCAGAGACAAAATTTATCTTCTTTGAGCCGTGGCTGATCTCTTTTGCATTGTGAGTTTCTTATTGTGTATTCGTCATCACTGGAAGTTTTTAAGAGCAGGTTAGACAAACACTTGTCAGGGATGGCTTAAGAGGGAGCTTGGTCCTGCCATGAGTGCAGGGGACTGGACTCGAGAACCTCTCATTGCCCCTTCCGGATTCTGTGACTCTTGCCTTTTCCCTGTGGAGAGTTTTCCTCTGAAGAACAGTGTAGTTTAAAATTATACAGTTAATTTGAACTGATTTATTTTTGTCTTGGCCTTTGAGTCAAGTACATGTTCCTCTTCATGCAAGAGGTGTTCGTGCGTATTGCTATGCAGAGACATAAACATGAGCTGTTGGTGCTTGAGGAAAAGGAGAACCTTTGCAAACTAGCCGTGTAAGATCACCTTCATTAGAGGCACACATAGACAATACAAGTTCTCTGCTTGGCTATAGTATTTTCCATCCAAGGATGTTAAGATGTGTGGCAGCCATCAATTAATTTAGCCTCCCACACCCTCAGTGAGGTAAGTCAATACTATCAGCTTCTTTTCAAAGCTGAGGTCCAGACACATTGTATGCCTCATCCACAGCTACTCTGTAGCAGACTCGGGAGTGGAAGCCCTTGATTTCTTTTCGGACGCTGGACTCCCAACCTCTCCTGGACAAGCCGTTCCTAGTGTGTTTCCTTGTTTTAGTCCTGATCAGGAGAGATCCTTAGTCCTGGAGAGGGGGCAAGCATTTATTAACCCAGCCCTGGGCCAGCTGGCCTGCCCCGGGAGCGCAGTAGACATGCACTGGCACACTGCCCCAATGGGGCAAACCAGCCGGCCCAAGGGCTGGGTGGGAACTTCATGGAGCCCAGCCTATGGCCCCAGGGCCCCGTCTCACCCACCACTGTGGCCCCCTGGGTCTGCCAACACTGTGTCCTTCAAGCCAGGGTGCAGACCCGAACGCCCCTGTGCTGATCCAGCCCTGGTGCTGTCTGATGTATCCGACAGGCTTACAGTGCAGTAGACTGCAATATGGATTTGAGATTAGTCACTGGAGATTGCTGCGTAGGCACCTGGGATCACTTAGCACAGACTAAGCCACAAATATAATATCTTTCACAATTAGAGTTTCATTAGCTTTTATTCCCAGAAGGAAAATGGGGATTTTTGTTTACATGAACTCTGCTTCCTCACAGGCAGACATTTCTTGCCTTTTAGAGGTGAAAAAGTTCCTCACTGAGATCTGCTGTGATTCAGACACTGTGATTTCTTCCTTCTTTCTTAGACAGACTTAAATGGGACCCAGACCAAAGTGAATCCTTGCGATGTTAAAGGGACTAAGTTAAGCTCTTTAGCTTAGAAATGCAACACATTGTGGTAAAGTCATCTATGTTCTCATTGTGACAGTTTCCAGAGGGGTAGCCGTGTTAGTCTACGTGCAGCAAAAACAACAAGACCCCTGTGGCACCTTAAAAACTAACAAATTTCTTCGGGCATAAGCTTTTGTGGGTTCCAACCCACTTCAATGTATCTGACAAAGTGGGTTGGAGTCCACGAAAACATGCCTGAAGACATTTGGTGGTCTTTAAAGTGCCACAGGACTCTCATTATGTTCTCGTAGGAAACAGCCTCCTTGCAGTCGTCTTCAGTGGCATCTATTTATATATTGTGCACTCCACGAATAAATAAAAGCACATGTAAGTGTTTGTGTAGATGGCAGTGTTGGATAGTGCATTAACTCTCTATCTCTGGACATCTTCCTTCAAATCGCAGAAGAAAACAGGCCAGATGCATCTCATAGATAAATCCATTGTGCTTGGTAATGCAGAATTAGGCTCATTAAATCCAGTATCTGTCTCATCAGCCCCAAATTCATTAACATCATTTAAAAAATATTGGGCATGGCCTGATGATTTGGCCAGAATGACAGACTGTCTTTGATCCTGACAGGCTTGTGGCCTACTGTGGGCCAGGACTGGCTGAGGGCCTGTGGCAGAGTGCTGTACAACTCATGACAGGAGTGAATAGAGGTTCTCAAGTAATGTGTCTGTGTAGTGCTGTCTGGGCACTAAGAGGGACTTGGGTCAGTCCTAGCAGAACCAACGATACTTAAAAAGTTCCCCCCCAAAAGCCTGCTTGGTGCCGATAAGAGGCATGATCCCACTTCCTTACGCACTTCAGATAATTGTACTTTTAGTGGCTTATTCATTCTTTCTATCTGTGCTCCCGCTTGGAAACCTGTCCATGAAAGTGTATAAAAATGGAGGTTGTAGGGAACAGCTTTGTCCAGCCTAGAGTATGGCAGCAATCCAGTTGTCAGATTGCGCCGTTCCAGTGCATTGAAGCACGCGTACACAAAGTATACTCGCAAGTCGTAAGTCGTGTTTTCATTCGTGAGTCTCTGCAATAAATTATCCAAGTGCCTTTGTTCTCAACGGATCCATGGTTGTATCGATCCATTTGCTCATGAGGGGTGTCTTGGTGAATGGCTCAGACTGGGGCAGCCCACATGCGCGGTCACTGCTTAACATCCCTCCCACCGTCCACCTGATTAATGACCGACTGGCAACAAGAGGTTTAACGGGGTTCCTACTGTAAGGTCTATGTAACGGGCCTTTCAGTTCTGGTCCAAGGCATTTAGGGTGACATTTGCAATGGGTTGAGGGCTGGCCATAGTCACTGGCTAAACTACATGTGCAGGGCTGGCCTTACAGGTGGACACCATGGTCAAGGGCAAGGAGCAGGGCGGTCTGGATTGTGAGACTGTGGAAGGGAGTTTGGAAAAAGGGGGCAGAGGAGGAAGGCAGCAGGCCCAGGAGTAATGGGTGGGCGGGAAGTGGCTGGGGGAGGCAGTGAAGGCTGGGAGGATGGGTGGGGAGCTAGGGGACACAAGCAGGGGTTGGGGATGGGGGGCCCAGGGAAGCTGCAGGGTCTGGAGCTGATGGGGAGTGGGACCCCAGGGAGGTAGTGGGGGCCAGGAGCGATGCAAGGGGTGGCATGGTGGGACCAGGAAGGCAGTGGGAGGGACTGGGGTGATGGGGGTGATGAGAGGGAGGCCCTGGGAGACACTGGAGGCCATCAGCTCCAAAATACAAGTTTGCCCTGGGTGTCATTTTCCATAAGGCTGGTCCTGTTCAATTGCCTTCACCCGGAGCTGAATCCAACCATTGCTGGGGGTTTTTGAAAATCTCCTTTTAAAGCTACAGCTGCCTCCCGCCCCCTTTTTTTTTTTGTAATGGCCACCTACTGTGTTTCTTTCAAAAAGAGTTTCCAGCATTTGTTCTGAGGGGTGAAGGGGCCGGCCTTGCAGAGACAAGTTTTGAGAGCTGAATACGGTCAGCCTTGAGCCAGAAAGAAAAGAGGCAGTTGAGAGGTGACTTAATCATGCTTTACAATTTCTCGATGGGTTCACACGAGGCTCTAGCATGGGATTCATTCAGCTGGCAAGGTAAGATAGTCACGAATTAAAACTAATGAAAGGGCGCTTTAGGCGGGATTGCAAGAAGGGATTTTTATTACAAGGGTGGATGATCAATAGGCGAATAAACAGCTAGGGGAGCTATTCAGGCAAGTATCATATAGGAGTCTAAGCCCAGGAGAGCTAATTCTCTGAGAGGCAATCTCCTAAGAGATGCATAGACAATGGTGGCCATCCAAGCTCCCAGAGTCTAAGCCTGGATCTGACAATACTACTCTGTGGGGCTTTGGGCAAGTCACATGATCTCTCTGCCTCAGTTTCTCTGTCTGTAAAATGGATCTAGTAGCACCACTTCACAGGGAGGTGGAGGATGAGTTTATTAAGGGCTGCGGCCAAACAAGATGCTGTTTGTTATTAGTGTGCAGCAACTGGTCATGCTGCCAGGGAGGCAGGGTGGAAGTTGTGTGTGGGAAGACACTGGAAAAGGATGCAGCTCTGGAGCTCTTCATCCTCAGATAGTCCCTGCTGCTCTGATTCCTTACACTGCACTCAGCCCAACAGGAGAGACAGGGAAGTGTTGACAATGTCAGCCACCTCTGGCGCCTTTTGCAATCAGTGTGAGCTCTGCCAAAGGGGTTTTGTGCTGCTTTAGATGTTATGCATAAGGTGATTACTTTGAGAATTTGTAATGGAAATCTTAGTCCAGTGCTAAAGTACTTTGTCAAACCTTGTTTGCAGTGAAATTATGATCAGAAAAGAATCTGTGTGAAAACAGCACTTTCTTATTCACTGGATCTGAGTCTTGTGGGTATTTGTGTTGCGTCTCATCCTTTGGCCAACAAAAAAACAAGGTTTTGCTCCTATTAGAACTGGGGAATTTAGACTGGTCTGGAAAATCCTGTTGGGTTCTACCCTGTCTGACGCACGGCCAACAAAATCGTCACCTACATTCTGAGTGCAGAATCTCTATTGATGGTGACAGTTTTTGTGTATATAGCATCTTTGGCTATGTCTACACACACATGGTTATTTCGAAATAAGGATTTCAAAATGAGTTATTTCGAAATAAAATCCTTATTTTGAAATAAGTTAATTCGAATTAACAAAAAGTTAATTTGAATTAAGGGAAAGCCTGCAATCCAAATAGCTGTTATTTCGGAAGGGATATTTCGAAATAAAGCCGTTTGGAC
Organism: Podocnemis expansa; assembly: GCA_007922195.1. Taxonomy (NCBI): domain Eukaryota; kingdom Metazoa; phylum Chordata; order Testudines; family Podocnemididae; genus Podocnemis; species Podocnemis expansa. The sequence continues at coordinate 14,193,059 of ML682015.1, read as the reverse complement.
CTGTTGTTTCAAAACAGTTGTTTTGAAACAACAGTGTTGTTTCGAAACAACAGGTCTAAACGGCGTTATTTCAAAATATCCCTTCCAAAATAACGGCCATTTCGAAAACATCGAGGTTTTACTTTTTCAGAATGACGATTCTTATTTCGAAAGGATGGGATCCGTCCTTTCGAAATAAGAAAACGTCATGTAGACCTAATTTCTTTTATTTCAAAATAATGAGTGTTATTTCGAAATAAAAGTGCCATGTAGACATACCCTTTCACCCAAGGATTTCCAAGCACTTTACAACCACCACAGTAGAAAAACAGTAATTATTACCAGAACCAATCAGAAAATGGAGTTTTTCATTTTTGAGCAGAAACTTTCTACATTTTTGAAATTTTTAGCCTAAAAGGGGTTTTAAGTTATTCAATGAAAAGTTGCAACGTTCTGCAGAAAGAAGATAGTTTTCTTTTTTGCTTAGTTGAAAATTCTATTAAAGAAAAAATTAAACAGAAAATTTTAGACCTCTTCTTGATATTATATGAATTTTACAAAGGATGAACCGTAACATAGTCACTCAGGAAATTGCCCAGGATTGCACACCACATAAATGGTAGAATTAACAATGGGACGCATTTATCCCAGCACCTCATCCCGTTATAATTGTCAGATCAACTTCTTATATGCAATTCGGTGATCTTAATCTTTCTGATCTGAGGTTGGGTTTGCAGTGCTGAGAGATTTTGGGCCAGTGTCACTGTGCCATCTCACAGCAGCAGAGATTTTTGGCTCATAATGTTTATCTAAGTGGCCATAACACATCTGATGTAATTGAAAGGGAATAAATATGGGATGCTGGGATGTTCTTTAAACAATCATTTTAATGAACATAACTGCACATCTAGGTTGAATAGGCTGGGTTTTTTTTTTTTTAATTCAGAAAAAGCAAAGGTCCATTTTCAGGTTGGGGGTTTTTGGTTGTTCTTTTGCTCAAGTGATATAGCCGAGTGCTTTTAAAAGAACTTAGTTTGTAGAAGGTAAAGTGAAAAAAAAATCTGTAAAGTAGTTAGGCAACAGTGCAATAACTGAGCAAGCAGGGATCTATGGTCTTATCATTGATCTGAAATACAGGGTTCTTTATTGCTCTGCTGCATGTGTTGGACTTGGTTTGTTTGTTTTTTTCCCTCATGAAAGTATGTTTTTTAACAGATGTCACAGGAATGGTGGAATCAAAATCTTGGCTTGTGATGGTCTATCCTAGAACATGATTTTGATCTCACTTCTGTTGAGTTGCTCTTGTTTTACAGCTGTGCAAGTCATCTTTCTGTCAAGCTTTTCTTGTTATAGTGGTTAATTTTATGGCTAATTTCTCCATGATTCAATATTAAATGATAGCCGGTGCTGTGCTAATCTGATGTATAGCTCCTTCAGATGCTGCACTGATGCACATTTCAGTTTGGGGGGGAAGGGGAATAAATAAATACATTTAAAGATTGGAATAACCATGGTTTCCACCTTTGTTCATCCACTCCACCAATAGGTGGCACAGTTATTTCTACAAGACCTAGGAAGAGAGTCTCCGTGCTCCTAAGGTCATACAATCATAATAGACTAGATAGATAGAGAATGTGGAAACAGAGAGGCACAGAGAGGTGGTGGAGATGTATCTATGTTCACCCAGTTGCTTAGTCCTTTTGACCTGTGTTTGTACAGCACCTAGCACAACGAAGTCCTGGTCCATGACTAGGTAGCCGTACAGCTATGGTCATACAAATGATATGGATGTGGTAAAGCAAACAATAATAGCAAAGGATTAGAATCGCAGGTGTTCGGACTCCCAAGCCAATACTCTATCCAATAGATCATGAAGTCTGTCAAACGTAGCATTATTTCTTTTTCTGTACGTTAGTCAAGCCATAGTAGTAAGAAAAAACTCTAACCTCAGTTACAAAGTGAGGCACAGAAATGTAATAGTATTGCTGGGAGTAAGAATTAGAAGCTGAGACCGAAGGGCCTGGCATAAATCCATCTCCCTTGCTTTGTCTATAAATTGAAACTCACACAGATTTGTCACAGGTCAGAATAATTTAAAATGTGATTTCCTGGCAGATGAATGGACTTTCTGAATCAATTCTGCAATCCTGATGTCAGTAGGGGGCCAGTCATTGACTGCTAAAGTTAACTGAATGCCCAGTTATTTCTCTCAGTATCATTAGGTGGTTATATGGAAGTCAAATTATATGGACATTAAATCTAGCGGCCTCTTAATAGAATCTAGCTACTTGACCTTAATGTTGTGATTGATATTTAATTTGAAGTTGCTATGGTCTCCGAACACTGACAGAGTGCGGAGAAAAGAGCCATGCAGAAACTGAGTTCTAAAGACACTGAAATTAAACTAAATTAACTAAATTAGAGTAATTGACAAAGTCCTTGGGATCTAGAGGTTACGTTCAGAGCTAAAGGCTGTGTATCTTTCTCCTTCAATCCATGCATATACTTTTGATGGACCGGAGGCACTTGCATGTTGGAGCAATGAGTGTGACAGATACAGTTGATCAGTCTTTGGACGTACTGCAGACTCAGGCCTGTAAATTCTGTACAGCAAAGGCCCATCTTTCTCTATTTTGGGTGCTTATGGCTTCTCTTATTATGGCGTCTGAGGGCCTCACACCCTGTGAGCGAGGGAAGCTCTGTTCTCTCTCCATGTTATAGACGGGCACCAAGGGAGAGCTTCACAAAGGAACATAAATTCCAAAAGAGACCACTGGGCCACTTTATGGGCCTATATCCAACATCTAGGCCCCACTGATATTCTCAAAGTAACCATTCAGTCTTCACCTACCCCCATAGGTGCCGAAGTTTCCACCAGTCGGCATAAGAACCTATGGGCCATCTAACCCAGCATGCGATCTCCAACACCGACTTTTATCAGAGCTTCCAGGGGAACGTATTGAACAGGGGCCGTTACGCAGAAATTCACCCCTATTTTCAGCTCCTGGCTTCTGGTAGTCACAGGATTAGGATCAACCTGTGCATGGACTGGTGTCCCTCAACATCTTGGCTAATAACCATTGTGGTACTTGCCCTTCATGAATTTCTGCAGTGTCTTTTTAAAAATCCAGCTATGCTTTTGGCCATCGCACTATCCCTTGGCAATGAGTTCCACAGGTTAGCTGTGCATTGTATGAAAAATATTTCTTCATGTTTGTGTAAAACCTACTGCCTATTAATTTAATTAGGTGGCTCTTCATTTATGTTTTGTGGGAAACAGTTAGTAACACTTTTCTATTAACTTCTTCCACACCATTCATGATTTAATAGATGTCTGTCATATTGCCCATTACTTGTCTCTTTTCTAAGCTAAACAGCCCTAATCTTTTTAGTTTTTTCCTGTATAGAAGCTGCTTCATACCCTAGAATTGTAGGTAATTTTTGTTGCCCTTCTTTGAACCATTTCCAGTTCCCATATGTCCTTTTTGAGATGGGGCAATCTGAGCTTGACACAGTATTCAAGGTGTGAGCACACCATGCATTGATGTTGCGGCATTATGGTATTTTTACTGTCTTATTTTCTACCTTTTTCTCTAATATACTGTTAAGTGTTTTGACCAGTCCTGCACACTGAGAGGAAGTTTTCAAAGAATCATTGATGGAGACTCCAAGATCACTTTCTTAGATGGTAATAGTTGATTGTGTGTATAGTTGGGATTATTTTCTCCAGTGTGTCTGATCTGGCACTTAATCTTCAATTTCATTTGCTGTTTTGTTGCTCTGTCACCCAGTTTTGTAAGATCCCTTTGTAATTCTTTGCAGTCAGCTTTGGACTTAACTATCTTCAATAATTTTGTATCCTCTGCGAACTCACTGTTTATCCCCTTTACTATATAATTAATAAGTTTGTTGAGTAGCATGGGTCTCTTTCAGTACAGATCCTTAGGGCCTCACTGCTCACCTTTCTGCATTGTGAAAACTGATTATTCATTCGTATCTTTCTGGATCAGTTTCTGACCATTAAAAGGACCGTTCTTCTTGTCCTATGGCTGCTTAGTTTTCTTAAGAACCTTTGATGAGGGACCTTGTCAAAGGCTTTTGAAAATACAAGTACACTATATCGACTAGGTCACCTTCAAAGAATCCTAATAGATCAGTGAGATATGCCTTTTACAAAAGACATATGGGGTATGTCCACGCTTATCTTTTAAATTGAAATAACACTGGTTATTTTGATTTAAGAAAGATTAGGTCCAGACGATGTTTTCTTGTTTCGAAATGATGAGCTCCGTTGTTTCAAAATGAGACGTTATTTCAAAATAGCTTAAACCTACTTTAATTCAAATCATCCTGTTATTTCAAAATAGTTATTTTGAAATAACGCCATTCAGACATGTTATTTTGAAATAACCGTTATTTTGAAATAACACTTTTGCCCTTCTCCTTCCCAGGGTGCCTTCCTTTTTGTATATATTGGGTGGGGGCATGGCCCAGGGAGGGGGCCATGTTGCCACACCTCACATGGTGCCCCTCTCTTGATTCGAAATAGCAACTCCTGTGTCTGGACTTGCTATTTTGATTTTAAGGTTTTTGCTTATTTCAATTTAAATTAATTCAAATTAAGGATTTCATTTCGAATTAACTTATTTTGATTTAACTTAAATCGAAATAAGCATGTAGGTGTGGACACAGCCATTGACTCTACTCCAAGAAATTGTGTTGATCTATGGCTCTGATGACTCTCTACTTTTCTGTAGTTCTTGACAATTTGCCTGATACACGAAGTCAGTTTACTAGTCTGTGATCGCCAGGATCTCCTCTGGAGCCTTCCCTTAAAACTCAGCATTAATTGGTATTAACTACTTTTGACTTATCTGGTACAGAAGCTGATTTCCGTGATGGGTCTGGGCCAAAGCCCTAAACGCTGATGCTGCCCCATAGCTAACAAAGTGCTCAAAACCTTAGTTCAGACCTGGCAGGAGTCTCTGTGGGGCCTGCTGTGGTAGACCAGGCCTCAACAAATGTGCTGCACTCCTATGGACTGACCAAAAATTAGTGTGCAACACTTCAGAAGGCTCCTGCCGCTGAAAAACCACCACTGCTACTGACGGTTTTGGCAGCAGTGTGGTGCACAAAAGGCCCCTGTTGCTGAGAAAAGCCAGTGCCTGGGAGACTTTTAACGACAGTGGGGAGAGCAGCAGTCCTGAAAGTCCTGGCACCCACAGCTTTTTCTGGGCACTGGGAGTGCTTGGTTCCCTCAGTACCGTGGCACAGCTAGTGGGCAAATTTCTGGGCACCCTGGTGACCTGTACCTGGGATTCGTCGAGCCCTGTGGTAGACAGAGTTAGAGCACACCTAACCTATGCACAAGACAGACAGTTGTGAGCAACATTGGGCTGTGGATGCAGCCGTTTGGCTCATCCTAGTCAATAGCCCACTGATTAGTGCCCTTCTCTGATGGAAGACTCAGGTTTGAGTCCTGTCTCCCATCTAATTTGAAGCAGGGATTTGAACCTATCTCTCAGGTGAGTGTCTTCATCATAAGGCTGTGGACAATGTCTTGCTTCTGTTCATGTGCTCTCTGGCCCACTGAATATTTAATTATTTACACAAAGTAGAACAGCTTCAGCAAGCAGCACTGACAGTGTCCTACCTCAGAAAACCCAGTCACCTGATGGTTAGGGCGCTCCTCCGGGAGACCTTGCTATTGGTAACTAACTCCAGGAGAGGTTTCCCACTTGAGCAGGGAGGGATAGGTGCCTCCCTGTGCTCTGTGGTCAGATGGAAAGATGGGAGTTGGGCATTTTAGCACCTTTGTAGATCATCCACCCATGAAGCCCCACCCCTTTCCTATGCATTTCACTCCTGGATACCTTAGCCAGCTTCCCACCGATCTCACCGGCTGCCGAGACTCCCTTTCACAAGGTGCCAAGCTCAGGAATCTACCTGGTGTCGCGACACCTAGGAGCCGGCCCTGTAACCCTCACTCCAGCCATCCAACCTCTGTTGCGTTGAAGCTCTTAGAGCAGGTGTTTTCCCAAGCTTGCAGCACAGCCCGCATGGTACTGAGGTTGGGAGAACAAAAGGAAATAGTTTGTAACATGGGTTGGGATCATTCCAGAAGAAATTTTCCGGGGGAGGCTCATCGTATGCAGCATTTCAGTGCTAAATGCTTGTACGTAAGCACAAGTCAGTGCCTCCACCTTCTGTGTGGTATCATTTTGGCGAAAGAGATAATTGTCACCAAGACACCAGGACCCTTAACTTGCAAATTACAGCCAGAGAATACGGGAGCGATAAGGTTTACTAGATCTTAGCTATTGGTATGAGCTCCAGGGGTCCTCAGCCTTTTTTCTTCCATGATATGGTTGGCTGCAGAGGCCAACCGTGACAACATAACTGCTACCGCTGAAAACAAACACTCCTGCTGGTGCTTTTGGTGATGGCACTAAAAACAGGAGCCCCTCTGCTGGAAAAAAAAGCCACTGCCAGGAGTTTTGGGGGTGGTCTTTTCCCCGTTGGCGCTGGTCCTCCACCATCTCTCACGTCCACAGGAGGTTTCTGTGGCAGTGCTGACTTCCACCGTAAGCCTCCGATTGCTGCTGCATCCTCCTGCTGCTTCCCCTGACCCTATCGCAGCCTGCTGCTGCTTTCCCGGGCAAACTGCAGCATACCGCTGCTTTCCCTGACCCCCGGCACCTGCCATCACTACCTGCTGCAGCCCGTGGCCATGTCCTCCAACCCCCGGCCATGCGCTATAGGTCCGAGAGACCGGCTGACCAGTCAGTCAGTCAAAACTTTCCTTTCACCAGGGACAGATGCTCTCCTCCTTACACAGGTCAGTTATGCTAGTGCACATATGTACAGAAACTTGTTCTCATGGTTCCTAAGACAGCACCATGACTTAGTGTGATAGCAAGCTCAATAGCGGCTTGTGAAGTAGCAGGAGACTGAACATAGGTCTGGGACAGAAAGGCCCTGTCCCTGATTCTGCCACCAAGTTGCTGTGCGGCCCAAGACAATGCACAGCACCACCCAGTGCCTCAGTTTCCCCAACAGTACAATGAGGATGACAGTGCAGTACTTACCCACTTTTGTAAAACTCTTTGCAATCCATAAGTGCTATTTAAGGACACAGTGCAATCCACCTTGCTTTTTTGGCAGGACTCCTGGGCTATGTCTACACTTAGATTGTTAAATCGCATTAACTTAAATCAAACTAATTAAATCAAACCAATAATCATTAAATCAAATTAAGTTAAATAGAATTAACGTGGCTCCACTAGAAACCCAAATTGAACTAGCATGTCCATGGACAGGACTTGCAAGTTCAATTTAGGAGAGGGGCACCATGGGAGGTGTGACAACATGGCCCCCAAGAAGGGCTATGCCCCCACCCAATATTTAGAAAGAGGAAAGCACCCTGGGAGAAAGAAGGGCAAAAAGTGTTAATTCAAACTAATTTGTTAGTTTGAATAACACAGCTACACTGGGTTAAATGGAACCAATAAGTTTGATTTAACCGTTGTTTCAAATTTAAGCGAGGGTTTATCCTTTTAAAATGACATTTCCTTATTTTGAACTGAGGGAGATCCTTATTTTGAACTAAGGAAAGCTAGAGTAGGCATGCAATACTTTAAATCAAATTAATTCAATTTAAAGTGTAGGTGTAGACATAGCCCTGCTTCCAACCTCTGTGCAGGAAGCACAACCTCAGAAATAGCAAAAGAAACTCACTGATGAAACAGAAAGGTGATAACACCAGGCAGGAGGTCATGTATGGCAGCTACAAACCTCTGTTAAATATCAGCCAAAGATTAGCCTATCTTCTGTGGAAGGTGAAGAGCTATAAAGGCTGCTGGCTTTGAATTCCTTCTGTCATGTATTGAAACAATGGCTTCTAAAAACTGGCCAGATCAGCTTCCAAATGGAGATGACCTTTGGGCGCAGCCAATGCAGAGAGGGTCACATCAGGAGAGTCACCAGTGACAATGAGAAAGTAGAAGTAAACTTGCAAGATACATAGATTAGCTTGTCTCTGATCAGTGGGAACGGCGCTAGGCCAATCCAGAAGGCTGTTGAAAACCCCACCCTGAGAGCTGAGAGGCTCGAAAAGCCATAGAGAGAGTGAATTGCAGAGCAAAGAATAATGCCCATCAGTCTTCACTCCCATTTCCTAGCTCTAACCCAGTAGTTCCCAACCTTTTTGGCTCAAGGGCCGTAGATATCAATTTACAGCCCCGAAGGGCCACCAGCCTCCCCATAAAAGGCAGGCTGCTTCCTTGCTGATTTTCTGTCTCCCTGGCTGCAACAGGGAAACGGCATGCATCTGTATCTCTGTGCACTCTACATGGGCCCCGAAGTGCCTCCTTTCTGTAGCCAGGTGGGGGGGCAGATCAGTGCCCCCTTGTTTTGGCTCCAGCAGGGACCCAGGCAGAGCACTTTGCCATGCTCCCTGCTGCAGCCAGGGGCAGTGAGTGCTGATTTCCCATCCCCTGACATTTAGCTCCACAGAAACACGCTCCATCTGGGTCTCTAAGCAATGCCTCTCTTTTGCAGCCAGCAAGGGAGCCGTGGGCAACTTTGAAAGCCCCAATGGGAAACACTGCTCTAACCACTGCAACACACAGCCTGTTAATTAACTCTCAGTAAACACAGCAAGAATAATTACAGATATTGTTTTGGAGAAATAGCTGTGAACAGAAGGTGCATGTGCACCTTTAATGGCACTGAATTTTCCCTGATTGCCTGGCTGGTTTCTTAAACTTAGTTGGTTCAGTCTTTAGGCCCTATGAGACCATGCAGTCAGGATAATTTTCAGAAGGAAATTCATGCAGTGGAAGAGGAGGGAACAGGAGCAATGATATGTAGCAGTCTGAAAAAGTTTACAGCTGGATTATAACTATTTCTCTTTAAATCTGAAATGCCATCGCTGATAACACAGAAAGTATCCAAAATTTTGTCAGAAAAAGCCTAAGCATTTTTGGCTATGCCGTAGCAACCTCCATTATTCCTGAATTCCAAAGGGGCAGCCGTGTTAGTGTAGATCAGCAAAATAAGCGAGGAGTCCTGTGAGACTTAAAGACTAACAAATTACATTATCCTAGAGCTGTGACAATGCGACTGATGATGCTAGGTAGCAATTAACTTTAAGCAATACGTAAATAATAATACCACCACCAAAACTAGCTAGTAATTACAGCCCCATTTAAATTGGGGATGGGAGTGGGGGGCAAAATCAATGCATGTTTTTCATTTGTGGAACCCTAAAACATTTCTAACAGAGGTGAGCAAAATAAACAAGGAGTCCCGTGGCACTTTTAAAAACTAGCAAATTTATTTATCATATGAGCTTTCATGGGAGAAAATCCTACTTCATCAGACACTTGAATTTTCTCCTACGAAAGCTCATGCGATAAATAATTTGTTAGTCTTTAAAAGTGGTCCAGGACTTCTCGTTTGTTTTGCGGAACTAGACTAACACCGCTACCCCTTTGGAACTTGCCAGAAGAGGTGCGAACTCTTTTAGAAATCTTATCTATGGCTTTCTGACCCTCAGGGTCCACGGACCACAGGCTGAAAACACAGATATAGGATAACAACATGTAGGGCAAAAGTAATTGGCAGCATCCCTTTGAAAAGACCATTCAAACCACTGTCTTGGTAGAAGTGAGCGGGGCTCCATCAGAAGACTTTAAAATTCAGCACTGATTTGGGTACCAGTTTAAAGCACAGCCATTAATATGTGCACATATTGTTGATTAACAGCAGCACCTAGAGGCCCCAGCTGTGCTCAGGGTTGTGCAAACACAGAAAGAGAGGCAGTCTTTGCCTAGAGGAATTTACAATATGAGCAGAAAAGAGCAAATCTGTAACGCGGTGTTTTGCCGCCCAGAGCGCATTTCAATCGGAAAGCACCCCTTCCCATTAGCGGCACTCAGAGCCGGTGCCTCAAAGCCGCCCCCTTAATAGTGTGGCTCCATTGAGCCTCTTCGGGCCACCCAGGGCTGTGCCCTGTTGGCCCTGCCGTAGTTATGGCCCTGGAGAAGAGACAGAAATCATGGTAGGAGAAACAGAGGTGACGTGAGTGAGGATCAGACAGCAGACCGGTGCTAGCGCTGGACTAGAGCTCAAGAACTTCGGTTTCCCACAGATGTATTAGCAACCCAACTCACTGCCCCTCTGTGTTTGCTCCCCTTGAAGTGAGCATGGTGGATGCATATGGAGGCACTTGAGAGAAGGTGCTGCAGGGATCTTTCAGGAAATGCTTGCTTTGGTAGTGAACGTAGGTGACCACCAAGTAATGTTTCTGTTAAGAGCTCAGAAACCAGAACTCCCAGGTTCTAGGGCTAGGTCTACTGGCGACTTTAGGTAAATTGTTTAAGTGATGTTTACCCATCTGTAAAATGGACACAAAATTATTTCATTGTAAAGTGCACTGAGGACCAATGTTCCCTCTAATTTTTCATAGACTGTGTGCGCAAAAAATTTCTTTCTGTGCAATAATATTAGGACTGTTGAATGCTTTTGTGCATGCTTTATTTTGTTTTGTGTGCCGGTTTCATGACCTGCGTGCACACGCACGTGCACACAGCTTAAAGGGAAGCGTGCTGAGGATGGCTCTTGGAGTTAGAGCTCAGGCAGTATAAGCTGCTAGCATCCTACCAGTCTCTCTCGTCAGCAGGGCTTGTGACACTTGAAGGAAGAAATGATAGGGATGGTCTCACGGTCGACAAGTCTAAAAATGCAGCCTGCCCTACAAACGCCACTGTTAAAAACTATCCTCCTGAGACGCCTGGCTCTCCCAAGGGAAGACTGCAGTGCACATAAAACCCTTTCCAAAGCCATCAGCTCTGCTCCAGGGGAAAGCAGTGCCACGCTGCCTCGTACAAATGCACGCAGACCGGTCCAAATCACACAATGGCAAAGTGGCAATCGGAGAGGGCAGGTCAGCCCCTAGAAGATGTAGGCTGTAGCTGCAGATACTTTGTCTGGCCTTTGAATAGGCAGCAAGCAAAAAGGCAAATGTATAAACTTGCCTCTCTATTTGACAATTTCCCTGCAAGGGATCATGGGTAAACAATTTCCGTAAGTCCTTAATTTTTGATGAAAGACATACTAGAGCGCAGGCAATTTTTTCACTTTCACAACAAGCCCAGAGCTGCTGGGGCACAGCCCTGTCACACCTGGGCACAAATTAAGCACTGCATGCTGGGTTTGGTGAAATGAGGCCCACCTGTTTATCTGCAAAGACTCGAGGCTATTGAAATCCTGGATAGGTGCAGGGAGCTCACCAGAACAAAACGCCCTCCGCCTACTCAGATGGATTGACAGGCCGGGAGTGTAGGGTGGGCCCTGATCAATCGTAGGTCTTTACCCTTCTCTTTGCCACCTGGGATTGATGTTTCACTTGGCACGGGCTCCAGGCAGGTCAGACAGATTGTTGAGACAAGCTAATAACCGCTTGGATTTCTACTCAGTGAGTCATTTGTCGTGTGCGTTCCAGTCTGTCTGTCTTCTTTTCTTATGCTTCCTTTGTTCGTCAGCTCTTTATTGTCACACTGCTGCAAGAAAAGAGGAATAATCCAAGGCTGTACCTAAAGCCCAGAGCCCTCTCTTTCCTTTATGCCTGAGCTGGGGTTTAGAGCAGTTTTCAGAAGTGGCACCGTGTGTTTTTCATTCGGATCCCAGCCTGCTCCCCTGCAGGTGGCAGGACAGAGGTCCTTTGGTCCAGCAGCTCTGGTGGAATTTCCTCCGAGCAGTTACACACACTTGGACAGGCTGTGAGAGTACAGCGGAGCAAAAAGTGGGGCTGAACCTACACTGGCCCTCTCCAAACTTTGAAGCAATTCAAGTTATTATTTATTTCTGTTACAGCTGGAAAGAAATTTCACGGCTGGCCCTTCGTTCCATAGGTGGCCAAACCAAAACTCCTGGCTTTAGCCCCAAACTTTGGCAGAGTACAGACTTGTATCAAAACTGCATCGCTGCCCCATTTCTACCTCTGGATGAACATGATATTGAGCAGACAGTGCATCCTTGGCTGTGTTCACACAGCACTCTTATTTCAAAACAGCAGAGGTTGTTTCGAAATAAGAAATACCCTGTTCACACGACGCACGGTTGTTTCGAAACAACTTAAACCCCATGTGGGGACGAAACAATGTTGTTTCAAAACGATTGTTTCGAAACAATGCCGTCCAAACATGTTGTTTCGAAACAACAGTGACTTGTTTCGAAATAACAGTTGCCTGAAACCGCTATTTCGCTTTGAGCTTTTTTCCTTAATTCGAACTAACAAACTGTTAATTCGAATTAAGTTATTTCAAAATAAGGCATTATTTCAATACAAGTTGTTTCGACACAACTTGTATTGAAATAATGCCTGTGTGTGAACACAGGCCTTGTGTGAACCTGAGGTGGGGAGCGGCAGAGTGCCTTTGCCATTGACACAGAGCGAGTCCAAGTCAGGATTAATTTCTGACTGACAAACCAAACTGCCTCTCTACTTATTACTGCTCATTGAGCGCCCATGCTGTGCAGATGTTTCTCTGTGGAGCTATCGATGGACTCTGGTGCTGTTTCAGTTAAAGCACGGTCTAGCAAACACGGTCATAGAATCATAGGACTGGAAGAAACCTTGAGAGGTCATCTAGTAGCGTCCCCTGCACTTATGATCGGAGCAAATATTATCTAGACCAGTGGTTCCCAACCAGTGGCCTGTGGGGGTTTTCAAAGAGGCCTGTGGTTCTCCTCCTGCTAGCTGAAGAAGGGAGCTGCAGCCTAAGGACCCAGACAGAGCACATTTTTGAGGGGCTTCAAGACTGGTGCAGGCTCCTTGCTGGAGTCAAAGGGCTGGAAGATCAACGCTTCCCTCCCCTTGCCTAATTCCAAAGGGGTGGTCGTGTTAGTCTAGTCCAGCAAAACAAACAAGGAGTCTAGTGGTGCTTTTAAAGGCTAACACATTTATTTATCACATGAGCTTTTGTGGGAGACAATCCCACTTCATCAGATGCTTCAAAACTGATGGTATGATGGGACAGCCAACTTTGAAAACTGACTCATCTTTGACCTTTGATGACTGGTGGTGGAGAGGCAAGTGGCCTAAGAAGGGAGGTTGGATGGGGTGAGTTCTGAGTTATTACAGAGACTTGTTTCTTGGGTGATTGGCTGGTGAGACTTGCCCACATGCTCTGGTTTAACTGATCGTCATATTTGGGGTTGGGAAGGAATTTTCCACCAAGGCAGATTGGCTTGAGCTCTGGGGGTTTTTCGCCTTCCTCTGTAGCATTAGGCACAGCTCGCCTGCTGGTGAATCCTCTGTATCTTAAAGTCCTTAAATCATGATGTGAGGACTTAAATAATTCAGCCATAGGTTAGAGGCTTGTTGCTGGAGTGGGTGGACGAGGTTTTGTGGCCTGCATTGTGCAGGCGATCAGACCTGATGATCATACTGGTCCCTTCTGACATTAGAGTCTGAGTCTATGAGTCTTTTTCTGCAGCACTCTTTCCTAAGGAGTCATTTCTCTTTTGTATTAGTCCAGCTGATTGCTCCTTGACATTACCTAAATCATTAATGAAAATACTGAACAGAACTAGACCCAAAACTGAGCCTTGCAGGATCTCATTTGATAAGCCTTCCAGCTTCATGGAATACCTAACTACTCTCAGGGAAGGATTTCTAACCAGTTATGCACTCATCTTGTAGTAGCTCTGTGTCGGCTCTATTTCTCATGTTTGTTTATAAGAAGGCTGAGATCATGTCAAAAGTCTTAATAAAGTCAAGCTACAACACATCTACCACTTTCCCCCATCCAGAAACGTTGGCTATGTCTATAGTAGGAAAAGTATCACCTTATTATCTTCCAGCTGTTTGCAAATTGATTGCTTAATTATTTGGTCCTCTTATCTTTCCAAGTACTGAAATGAAGCTGGCTGGTCAGTAATTCCCCAGATTGTCCTTATTCCCCTTCTAATAGATGAGCACTATGGGTATGTCCACACGTCTCTTTTATTTCGAAATAGCACTGGTTATTTTGAAATAAAAAAGAATAGGTCCACACGACGTTTTCTTATTTCAAAATGACAGGCTCTGTCATTTCAAAATAAGAACTGTCATTTCGAAACAGCTTAAACCCCATTCATTTCGAAACGGCTGTTATTTCAAAATGGTTATTTTGAAATAACGCCGTTTGGACATGTTGTTTTGAAACAACACCATTGTTTCAAAACAACTGTTTCGAAACAACGTGTCCAAACAGCCTTATTTTGAAATAACCATTTCAAAATAACAGCTGTTTCGGAAGCAGTCTTTCCCTTAATTTGAATTAACATTTTCTTAATTCGAATTAACTTATTTTGAAATCACTCATTTCGAAATAACTTATTTCGAAATAATGATGTGTGTGTGGACATAGCCTATATGTGTCCTTTTCCTGTCCTCTGGTATCTCTCCCATCTTCCATGTGTTTTAGAAAGTACTTGCTAATGGCTCAGATATCTTCTCAGTTAACTCTTTTGAATATTTTAGGGCAGTGGTTCCCAACTGGTGTCCCAGGAGCCAAAAGTGGTCCATGGGGACTTTCAGAGTGGCTTGTGGGTCTTCTCCTGGCTGCAGAAGCGACGAGGTGGAGGGTGTTTCTGTGAGGCTGAAAGAGCGGTGCTGGCTGCCTGTTGCTTACAAGGACATGGGAGATCAGCTTTCCTCTCCCTCTGGCTGTAGCAAGAAGCATGACAAAACACTCTGCATCAGTCATTGGGGTCCCTGCTGGAGCGAGAGGGAGGGGAGCGCTGATCTTTTGTCCTCCTGACTGCAGAAGAGAGCCACTGCCGAGGGTCCCGGGTGGAGCACATGGGGCTGCAGGACATGTGGTTTCCCTGATGGAGCCAGGAGATCGATGAAGAGGTTGCCTCCATGCTGAACTCCTTCCATCTGACTTAAACAGGAGGGGAAGCTTCCGGCAGACACTAGTGGCCCTCAGGGCTGTAAAACTGACACCCAGGGCCCTCAAGGCAAAAAGGTTGGGAACCACTGTTCTATGATATATTTCATCAGGCCCTGGTGACTTGAGGACACTCAACTTAAGTAATTTTTCACTTATTATTTCCTTGTTTTAGTCTCTGATCTCACTGGCATTCACTCTGTTAGACGTCCTATTGCTACAAACCTTTTTGGTGAAAACTGAAACAAAAAAGTCATTTAGCATTTTTGCCATTTCCACATTTTGTTATTGTTTTCTGCCCTTCATTGAGTAAGGGGCCTACCCATGTCTTTGGTTTCCCATTGCTTCTAATCTATTTGTAGAATGCTTTCATGCTCTTTATGTCTCAAACAAACGAGGAGTCCTGTGGCACTCTAAAACTAACAAATGTATTTATTCCATGAGCTTTTGTGGGAGAAAAATCCTGCGTCATGAGATGCTTTGAAGATGTTAACTTAATCTCTGTTTTGTGCCTTGGCCTTTCTAATTTTGTCCCTACATATTAGGGTGGTCTCCTGCTGTAATTCCTTATCTTTCCTACACAGTGGGATAGTTTGTTCTTGTGCCCTTAATAATGTCTCTTTGAAAAACTGCCAACTCCTTTGACCTGTTTTTCCCCTTAGATATGCCTCCCATGGCTGTTCATACCAACTCTGAGTTTGCTAATGTCCTTCTCAAAATCATTATCTTTATTGTGTTGTTTTCCCTCCTACCATTTCCTTAGAATCATGAACCCTACTATTTCATGATCAATTCCACCTATGCTGTTTTCCGCTTTCGGATTATCAAAAAGTTCCTCCTTTTGTCAAAATCAAATCTAAACCAGCCTCTTCCCTTAATAATTTTCTCCAATTTCTGAAATAAAAATATGTCTCCAACATGTTCCAAGAACTCACTGAATGATTTGTGCCCTGCCATGTTATTTCCCAACAGATGCCCGGGCAGCTGAAATCCTTCACCCCCACCAAGTCCTGTGCTTTGGATGATTTTATTCATTTTTTTTTAAACAAAAACTCATCTACCTCTTCTTCCTGTTTATGTGGTCTATAGCAGACCTCTACCATGATATCACTCTTGGTTTTTTACCCTTTTATCTTTATCCAGAGACTTTAAAAAAGTTTGTCTCCTATTTCCATCTCAACATCAGTCCAAGAAGGCACAGTTTTTATAAGTCAGTATTTCCCTTTTTTCTCCTGTCTGTTCTTCTTAAGCAAGTTGTACCCTTCTGTACCAATATTCCAGTTGGGTGTATTAGCCCAGCAAATCTCTGTGATGCCAACTATCTCACAGCAGTATTTATTAACTAGTATTTTAAGTTCTTCCTGCTTATTCCCTATACTTCTTGCATTACAGTTACAGAACATCCTGAGCAAGTACCAGTGTCAGACTGTGTAGGATACTAGCAGAAGTTCCTCTGGAAAGGGCTTTATGGAAGAATTCTCCAAGGACAGGTGTTAAGGTCATTTTGTGTACGAGATCTTTTAATTACTGCTTTTATGGCTATGTTCACATGTAAACTGTTATTTTGAAATAAGTTATTTCAGAATGAGTTATTTCAAAATAAAGTTCTTATTTTGAAATAAGTTAATTCAAATTAAGAAAATGTTAATTCAAATTAAGGGAAAGCCTGCTATTGAAACGGCTGTTATTTCAAAACGACAGGGCCCGTTGTTTCAAAATAATGGAATGTCGTGTGGACATAAGAAATTTTATTTTGAAACAATGGCTGTTGTTTCGAACTAAAGCTCTCGTCTGAACACAGCCTACCAGATATGGGAAGAAGTAATAGCCTTTAGCTGTGGATTTCACACTTTGGTGAGGTTTAGATTCAGGGATTTGATTTGGACTATCACATAATTTAGGGCAAACCATAAAATTCAGAACTGGCTCAAAGATGAGATTCGGAAGTTTAGTGTTTTAAATTTTTTTTTGAAGGCTTTGGTTTTGTGCCCATCGCCAGCTTGTAACAAGGTTTGAGTTGGCATGTCTACAACATTTTCCATCCAGGTACTCATAACATTAATAATAGTAGTAATTAATGTGTGCATGGTTTTAGGGTATCATTAGAGGACAGTTAAGGGTGTAGTTAGACATCAGAGCTTCAGAAATGCCAAGTGGCCTTTTGGGCACTGCAATGCAAACCAAACCTCAGAGAACCATTTATTAAATTCCCCCTTGAATTTGTAGCATTTATTGAATTCCCCCTTGCAACTGGTAGCAGAAAACCATTTACTGAATTCCCCCTTGCAACTGGTAGCAGTTTACTGTCAAATTCTAAGACACTCATAGGCACGAGCCAGCACATTTTATATCCCCAAGAGTCAGGCAGGGACAGGACTGAGATCAAATGCTAAAGTGGTCAAGAAGACACAGTCCTCGATAGCCCATGCTTGAAAAAGCTTAAATTTCTTTGTGTTCCGTCTATGCCAGGATCCACTCCTGTGGCTTCCCTGGGCTTTTCTATGCATATTATTTAAAAAGGAACAAAAAGAAAGTTTTTGTCACTTAGTCCCTTTGGAGATTTAGTTCAGCCAAGAATAATAAACAGAAAGGAAAGAAAAAGTTGCCGTTAGCTGTCTAGAATAGAAAGATAAATGGAATGACCCAGAGGAAGAGCATTGTGGGTGATAAACAGAGGAGATAAGAAGATCACACTGTGGGACAGGGACTGTATATTATCCATCCTATATGGATGGATCAAAGCAAGTTGGCTCCAGCCAATTCCCATGGAGTTTTTGTAACACTTTATATGTAAATTGGAATATTACATATTAACTTTGAGAAAATATTTATGAGTGTCAAGGCTTTACCTTAAATTCAGGAAAAGCATTGGTTTTGGTTTTTGTTCATTGATTTGTTGTGTACAGAATGATGTCATGCTGTAAACAAGAAACAGCTAGATTAAGTGTGTATGGGAGAGTGCAGCCAGCCAGCCAGAATAACTGAATAGTCAATGACCAAATCTTCAAAAACAGCCTAGAGATTGCAGCACGCTAATTTGTGCATGTGTGTTTTGGGGGCATTTATTTGGGGGCATAGAGAATGCCAAGCTGACATGAGCAAATCAAGTTTTGGGATGTGAAAAAATGTGCTTGCCCAAAAGCTAAACATGCAAGTATGTGGGTGCTGAAACGGGGGCTGTCCACACTCCAGAAAACAGCTCATTGCAAACTTTGATTGGAAAGACTGAAGAATGCAAAGTGAGTGCATGCCACTGATAAAGCAGAAGAGGGGAAGAAAGTCAAACCATTCATTTAAAACGGCTGCTGTTTTGAGGGTTGGGTAGCTCAAAGATTTAGTCATTTTATCTGAAATTTCTGAATCTCTCTGTGGCTGCTTCATACCCTGCCTGTCTCTGTGGTGGCTGAAAGCTGTTACCTTCTGATGGTAAAATGAATTGAGGTTTTCAGTCCATGGTGAATACGTGTCCACATCAAAATCTGTAACCTGCCTGGAAGTCATCTTATCAGCCACAGCCTGGGCTGAATTGCATGGAGATTGAATTTGCCCTTCAATCTGGTGGATGGTTAAGTTAGCTTTGAATCTTAAAATACACTAGTGGGGTGAAATGTTGGCTCTTTAAAGTCACTGGCTCTGAAGTCAAAAGGGCCATGATTTCACCCACAGATTAATATTGGATCACAAGCTGCTGATCAGCAACAAACACTGCTGGTATGAAATTTTTTTTCAGATAGATGGTTTTAAGCTATGTGTGTGCTGGAGCTGCGAATGTAATTTCCAGCTCAGACTAACTGTGATTGAGTTAGTGTATTAAAAATGGAAGTTGTGCAGAAGTGGCAGGAATAGTGGAAAGAACAGTGACACACAGACTACCAGGAAATAATAGAAGTCCCTCCAGAACAAGGGTCTCATGCTCAAATCACCACAAAGGCCACTTGAGGATCAGTGCATTAGCCCAAGGGCCACACCATTGAAACTATTTCATACAACGAAATTGCAAATATTGGTAACGATAGTGTCATTGCAGACTGCAGGAAATAGCTTTAGGGGCTGCATGCAGCCTGCAGGCTGCATGTTTGAGACCCCTGCTCCAGAATAAGATGCAGGTTTGCAAACCGAACCATGCAAGGAAGCTTGCTGTATTGATTCTGTGGGTTAACAGATTTCCGCCTGTTGGACGGCACCTTTCCTGAATATTCAGTCCACTTTCTAAAACCCTCTTCTTTGAACGGCACACCTGTTAAAATATCCATAAATAGAAAATGTTAAGAAAGAATTAATCTTCTTAGCATGTTTCAAGGGAGTACAATTCCAGGGACCAGCTCTTGTGCTAACGTACATCAGCATAACACCCTTGAAGCCGGGACAGCTATGCCAGTGTCCTGATAAATAATGCTGGGAAGTCTGGAAATGAAAAGTTAACGGAGCTGTTCCATGCTGTTAAAAGCTGATGTAAAGGGCTGCATGGAGAGGGCCATTTGCAGTGCCCAGTATTGTTCCTAAAAAATCAACAAAGCTGCATTTGCTTGAGCCCCACCTACTGGCAAGCTCCTGTAGAGTCTAGAATTGACTTGAAACTGTATCTTCTGGGAAATTCTGATGGGGCGCGGAATCCAAATTAGAATGGGGACAAAAACCAAATTTGGGAATCTCCCACAGAAAAAAATTCCAAAAGATTCCAACTGAGAACCAGTGAAATGTTTTGATTGATTTTATGTCAGCTTTAATATTATATTAAATATAGTATTACTGTAATATTAAATGAATCTTTTATTATAAAACTAAACAAAAGTAATCTAAACATTTTATCATCATCAAATCAAAATTTGACTGAAACTTCCATGCAAAGAATTGAGATGTCAATATATTCCCATAAAACTTTTTGACTTTAACAAAACTGTATTTTTCATAGACTATGATCTCATCATTTTTTTTTCAATCAGCAAGGTGTATACTGATGTCCCTTTTATAGAATACCCTTATAACACGTTCCTCAGTTTATTATAACCCTTCATCACTTTCTCGCACTGTTTCCAATTTACACTACTGAAAATTAACTTCACCCCTTCTCTTGATCTTCAGTGGAAACATTCTGTGAGAGCTGATTGTCACTTTTACTCATGTCTATTAAATATGTAATGAAGATTTCGAAAGGAATGAATTCTCCCTGCAGCCCCCATCCCCCAGGATATGATGTTAAAAATTCTATACAACCTATTCTATGGAGTAGAATTTTTCTACTTTTTCTTTTCAGCTTGGTAGAAAATATCGTTATGTCTGTCAAAAGAATGATTGATCAGTTTGGTGTTAGGAACCATCTTGACTGTAGAGTGCCAGATCTCCACATTCATTTACAACTTTGTAGTTTAATGCTACTAATTATGTTGTGCAGCAATGAATGTGTAGCCCACAACAGTGTTCAATGAGGTGGCATGGGTTAGTGTTTATAGTACAGGCAATGGATCCTCTGCAGAGGAAATGGGATTCTACAATCTTTAATCATTTATTGTTGTGCATTTTGCAATAATTTTTGCAACTGTTAGGAAACCCACTGATTTTGTATTAAGACCTGCCTAGACACAAATGTGCAACTGTGTAGTTCTTGGTTCAGGGAATCAACTGTTCTTTTCCAGGCCTTAATTCTAGCCCATGTTCCTCCTAAACTGATCACACTCGCTATTACAGGTATTGAGTGTGATGAACGTGGAACTCTTCCACGCTTTCCAATGCATCTACAATCACTTTTCAGAGTAGAAGCTCAAGTCAGTAGCCATTAGAGGGGCAGTGGATCTTGCGCTTCATCCACAGTACCTATAATTTGGGTGGGACTGTTGCTTCATTGTTAAAATTATATAAGTTCCCCCATTTTCAAAGCATCTGCCAAAGTGAGATTTTCTCCCATGAAAGTTCATGCAATAAATAAGTTTGTTAGTCTTTAAGTGCCACAGGACTTCTTGTCTGTTTTACTGAACTTAACTGACACGGCTGCCCCTTTGGAATTTGTTAAAATTGGAGACTGAGACTAAATTGCTTGGGACTTTCAAGTTCCAAAGGGGCAGCCGTGTCAGTCTAGTTCAGTAAAACAAACAAGGAGTCCTGTGGCACTTAAAGATGAACAAATTAAGCTCAAACAATAAATACATTTGTTCGTCTTTAAGTGCCACGGGACTCCTTGTTTGTATTACTGGGACCGTCAATGTTTCTATTTAGCTCTGTAGTTCAGAGTCAGCCTGTCTGATAGATGAATATTGTACCTACATCCCAGGGTAATATAAAGTTCAATGAGATAATAAAGAAGCGTTAGATCATCTGGTTTGATCCCAACATAACACAGATCAACAAATTTCACCTTCAAAGTGTCTGAAGAAGTGGAATGCTTTCCTACAAAAGCTCATGTGATAAATAAATTTGTTAGTCTTTAAAAATGCCACAGGACTCCTTGCTTAATTTCACCTAGTTACCTTTGCATTGAGCCCAATTACTTGTATTTGACTAAGGTACATCTTCCAGGCAGGTATGGTGTCTTGGGCTGAAGATACCAGGAGATGAAGAATACACCATTTCCTTCAGTAGCTTTTTTCCAGGATTTAATTGCCCTTATGATTCAAAGTTTGTGCCTTTATTTCTAATTGACTTTGTTGGCTTTCAACATCCAGCCACAGGTTCTTGTTCTGCTTGTCTCCTTCTGAGGCCAGTTCCCCTGTAAGTAGCACGTGGTGGTGTTTCTCTTTAGCGGCAGAAACCTAGGCTGCGGTCCTTTATCAAGCTAAATGAGGCAAAACCTCTGGGTGCTGAGCAGCCAGGAAAGGCAGCTGGGTATGACATCCTGCCATATATGTGGTGCATCAGACTTTTTCATGGATATTCAATTTTCCTGGTTGTTTTCAAATATTTATCTAGCACAGTTTTTCACCTTCCCGGTGCATTTTCGTCTTTGAGCCATAAATCTGAGCACTTCAATAACTCATTCATAGGTTAGAAGTTTATAACAAGTGTGGGTGGATATGCCCTGTGTTGGGCAGGAGATCAGACACTAGATTGGTGGTTCCCAACCTGTGGTCCGTGGACCGCTGGGAGGCTGCAGAGTTACTGCAGGGGATCTGCAGACAGTCTGGGAGCTGGGGCTGGATGCTGCCGGGGTCTCAATTTTGCCAGGGGGACCCAGTTTTCTGGCTAGCAGACAGCTTCCCCCAGGCAGGGAGTTTTTAAAACTTCCGCCCGGAGCGTGCTCAGAGCATGCTCAGAGAGAGTAGCCTGTGGGGTGGTCAGGTGCAGCAGCTCTGGTGGCCAGGTAAGGGAGGAGAAAATGGGTCTGGAGGTATTTGGGGGGGAACCAAAATGGGGGTGGAGAATGGGCCAGCAGGTGGAGAAGACTCCCGGGGGGGGGGGGCCCGCGGGCGGGGGCCATGGCCACAGCCACAGCGGGTCAGTTCCCCTGTGGCGCGTGCCGGATTCTGCCCACACAGGCTGGATTCTGCCTGCAGTGGCACCGCCACGCAGCTACAATCCAGCCAAGGAGCCGAAAAGATTTTTTTTTGTTAAAAAGGGGTTCCTGGCCTTAAAAAGGTTGGGAACCACTGCACTAGATGATCACATTGGTCCCTTCTGACCTCAAAGTCTATATGAGTTCTCAGAATTTCCTAAAGGAAATGGCAAAGCTGTTGTAAAAGGCACTGAAATCAATTCATTCCTTTCTGTAAGTTCCCCCATCTTCAAAGCATCTGAGGAAGTGGGATTTTCTCCCACGAAAGCTCATGTGAAAAATAAATCTGTTAGTCTTAAAGTGCCACACGACTCCTTGTTGTTTTTTTGCTGGACTAGACTAACACGGCTATTCCTTTGGAAATTGACTGAAATCAAGACAGAATGATTTCCCCTCCATACATCTCCTTACATCCCCATAGTTCCCTGTGGAGTGATTATACCGTAATCTCCCCTCTGTACTGAGTTTTCTGTCTTGCGCATTGAAGTAAATGGGCATATTAAAGGTGGCTATGGCTGTTTATTGCTATTTTTTATGCAAAATAATCTCCAATTTGAGTTTAGTGAATAAATATGGGCTTTTTAAAATTGAAGATACATTTGGAAATAGTTTGTAAAGAATATCATTTATCAATTGTTACAGTTCAACAGGTAGATTGCTTGTAACGCACCTGATGACATCCTAATCACCACATATAACACATACCACTCATCTCTGCGCTTCTAATATCTAGTAACTGTGATTAGCATTAATGTGTGATGTACTCAATGTATTAACCCTCTATAAATGAAACCTCATGTAAAATGTGAGCATATCTAGGGTAAGAAACCCAAACTGGAATGAAATCACAATATTTTATGGCTGCTGGTTTACTGGTGTTACCGGGCAATAGTTCTATTTAAAGCTTTCTTAGCTGCCTGGCATCTCTGATGTCTTTTACAGAGGCTGGGACTTTAGGAAACAGCCTTCAGAATACAGCCCTAATGACTGTAACTGTGGGGGTCAGTCTAATCTGGGCTCACTTTTAGTTCTTAATTTATTTTTGTAGGTGAGGGCTGGGGGAGATTTTTGAGCCAGAGTTTAAGTAATAGCAAGTGGCCAACATCAAGCTATATGGCAGATTTAAGAGCTGCCAACTCCCATTGTGTCCACATCTCCAGTCTGCACAGATTGTGGGAGACCAATGAAAACCTTTTTTCGACTACAAAATCTATCTGTGATTGTGTCCTGTGAGTCAGGACTACCAGAAGGTGCCATTTCCCTCTCCGCTGTGATCCGACAGAGATGTTCAGCTCTTCCACCCTTCCTCACTACGCTCTCCGTCTCACACACAAGCTGTTAATGTCTCTACCCTGACCGGGGCTCCTTACTTAGGGGGGAAACGTCACATGCCTCATGGGCAGTATTAACAGTATAAAATCAGTTTTGTTTTTCTTTCAACTCATGGAATGGTAGGACTGCAAGGGACTTTGAAAGGTCATCTAGACCACATCTCTACACTTATGGCAGGATCAGACATTATCTAGACTATCCTTGACAGGCGTTTGTTTAACTCACCCTTGAAAATTTCCAAGGATTGGATATTACACAACCTCCCCAGGCAGTTTACCCCAGTGCTTAATTACTTGACAAGTGGTTTTCCTAACGTCCAACCTGAAGAATCACTCTTGCTGCATTTTAAGCTCATTGCTTCTTGTCCTAGCCTCAGGTTAAGGAGAATAATTTTTCTCCTTCCTTGTTGTAACAGTCTTTTATGCAACTGGAAACTGTTATCTCTCCCCACCCTGTCCTCCAGTCTTCTCTTCTTCAGACTAAACAAACCCATTCTTTTCAATCTTCCATGTGTTTTCTAGACCTTTAATAATATGTGTTACTCTTCGCTGGACTTTTTCCATTTTGTCCATATCTTTCCAGAAATGTGGCACCCTAATCTGGACACAATATTCCAGCTGTGGCTTAATCAGTGCAGACTAGGAAGAAAGAATTACTTTTTGTGTCTTGCTTACAGCACGCCTGCTAATTTACATCCCAGAATGATTGTTTTGCAACAGTTTTACACTGTTGATTCATATTTAGCTTGTGATCCAGTATGAACCCCGGATCCCTTCCCACAGTACTCCTTCCTATGCAATCATTTGCTATTTTGTTTGTCTGCAACTTATGATTCTTTCCTGAGTGGACAAGTTCCAAAAGGGAAGCCATGTTAGTTTAATTCAGCAAACCAAACCAGGACTCCTGTGGCACTTAAAGACTAACGAATTTATTTATTGCATGAGCTTTTGTGGGAGAAAATCTGATGATGTGGGAGTTTCTTCCGTGAAAGCTCATGCAATAAATACATTTGTTAGTCTTTAAAAGTGCCACGGGACTCCTTGTTTGATCCTATGAACTGCTGTGTGCCTCAGTTTCCCCATCTGTAAAACAGAGATAATGATGCTCCCTTGTAAGGTGCTTTCAGAGCTATGGATGACCATCACAGTAGTCAAGGTAGGTATTAAGTGGGAAGTGAATTAGCCAAAATAATCTTTCCTTGGTGTCAATACACGGGCCCACACTACCAAATTCAACAAGGTCCAAACCATATCTGCATGTTTGGTGCCTCATGCAGACCTTCATCCTACAACACTTTGACTGCATTACTGTGAACTCTAAGGATTTTTCTGGGAAGAATCCTCCCCTCCTTGTTTTTCAAATAACTTACATGGATGGGTGAAATTTCTGCACTTTAAAAGAATAGTTTTGGATGAGAATCAGTTTCCTCCCTTCCAGGTCTTGTGGATTCTGCCCACAGTTGTTCAATCAGCTCTAACCCTTTCCAGGATGAAAAGGTGGAAATTCTCATTTTCACAAACTTCCAGAGAGATGGGGATCCTCAACCACTGCAATTAACCCAGGTCTTTGTGTTCCAGCTTATCTTGCCAAAGACAAATTTGTGAGACTCGAGCAATTTTTTCTCCGCCCGGTGTGAAAAGAATGTGTTTCATGAAATAGATTCTCCATGGATTATGGAGAATTATCTCCATGGATTATCCCAATGTGCTTTGTAAAGAAAAACGAAAACCGTAGCTGGCTTCAAAACTGAACTGGGTAAATTTAGGGACAGGATAGTATGATGGGACAGCTTAATTTGGCAATTAACTGATCTTGGTTACTATGCTCATGGCCTGTGATGGGATGTTGGAGAAAGCGGGGTCTGCGTTGCTGTACAGAATTCTTTTTTTGGGTGTCTATCTGGTGAATCTTGCCTACATGCTCAGGCATTAGCTGATCGCCATATTTGCCAGATCCGCAGGGGTCCTAGCAGTTTTTTGCCTTCCCCTGTAGCATGTGCTGTGGATCATTTGCTGGTGGTTTCTCTGTATTTTGAAGTCTTTAAACCATGATCTGGGGACCTCAATGACTCACTCATAGCTTAGGTGTCTGTGGAAGGGAAGTTCTGGGGCCTGCATTGTACAGGAGATCAGACTAGATGCTCGTATTTGTCCCTTCTGAACTTAAAAATCTATGAAACATCCATTAATCAATCCCCACAGTGGCCTTCCTAGTTAAAATTTCCAAAGGGGTAGCCATGTTAGTCTGTGTACAATAAAAACAAGAAGAGTCTTGTGGTACCTTAAGCTATGTCTACACCAGCAAATTAGTTTAAATTAAGAAGCCTTAATTCGAACTAATTTGAGCCCTGTCTACACTAGGCTTTGCAGTTCAAACTAAAAAATTTTTTAGCTCAAACCAAGAAAAGCTTAGTTCAATCTAGTTATTTTGAAATATAGTTTGAACTAGAAGTTAGTTCGAACTAAGTGCGTTTTTTAGTTCAAACTAACTTTTAGTTCAAACTAAGCGTGCTTTTTTAGTTGGAACTAAAAAGTTAGATCGAATTTTAAAAAGTGCAGCTAGTTCAAACTAAAAGTTAGTTCCAACTGAAAAAAAGCACACTTAATTCGACCTACTTAGTTCTGACTAGTCAAGTCTGAACTAAGATTTTAGGGGTAGACAGCCTTAAAGACTAACAAATCTCTTTAGGCATAAGCTTCACATCATGGAGCCCACGAAAGCTTAAGCCCAAAGAAATTTGTTAGTCTTTTTAAAGTGCCACAGGACTCTCATTGTTTCTTCTTAGTTAAGTATTTCTTGATTTTACAGGTGGGGAAACTGAGGCACGGACCAATTAAGTTTCTTGCCTATGGGGCATACAGTGAATCAATGTCATTATGAATTCCTTACGCCCAAGCCTCTGTTTTAACCATTAGGAACTGCCTTTCAAGGCTGTGTTGCTATGATACTTGCTTTGTACCAAAATGCATGACAGGGAAAGTAGCAGGGTAAGATCAGACACTTCCCAATTAGGGCATCCTTCTGTTCTGCAAAACTGATCCTTAGACTCTTGTTCCATGGCAACTGCAGGTGCGTAGCTTCTGGGCTTGCCATTCTCAGAAAATGTAGCAGCACCGGCCGGGATAGCAGCCGAGTGGTGTAGGAGAGCAGCACTGTCAGACCATCAGTGTGCTCAGCATGCCATCATCTATGCACAAACGTTTGGAGAGGGGGGGAGCGGACTAAAGCAGTACTCACATTTTGCATTAATTTTAAATTAACAAAGTGCTGGGTGGGAGGTTTCCCTCCCTCTTAAAATGCCTTCACTTGACCTTGACTTGGGGACCATAACTGGGGCCAGATCTGATTCATTCGTTGGTGGTGTGGCTCTTTCATTGCTCTGCGGCCCCCATCTAGGCAGCTCAAAGCATGATATTAGGCTTTGTGAATACATCTGCCTCCCTCCCTCAGGCAGGGAAGTATTATCCCCATTTCACAGATGGAGAAGGTGGTCGGTTTGCCTACACATGGGCCGAGGTGGCAATGCAAGGAATACTGAGTTCCCTTAGACCCAGCTCTTGTGTCCACACATGGAGGAATAAGCCGGGTGATCCGACTACTTTGTAGATCAGGGTGCGAGGGAGGCAAGAAATGGGTGGCGCTTTGGCTTCACCCATCAGAATCACCAGCTGGAGTAGCTGCATGTACGGGGTGGGTAGTAACTTGTTAAAGGCCAGCCGTCAGTGCTTACCTGCAAGGAGGCAGCAGGGGAAGAGCTGATTTAGGGCAGGGGGGTGAGTTGGGGTGGATGTAAGACACAGTAGGTGCAGGGGATAACCCAGTGTATGCCCCACACTCCTTGTTCAGGGCTGTGCCCAAAGCCACAGCGAATGGGGGCAGAGGTGGGAACAGAGCCCTGCTTTCCTCTCTCCACCACCCATGCTGTAATTGCATGGCTCCGTGTCCACAAAAGGATTGAGTTGCCTAACTCCCACTTTAGGCACCTGAGCCAAAATTTAGGCACCACTGAGATCCTAAAACCCCCCGCTAAGCTGCCAGCAAACTCCAGGGCACCTGAATCCCTTGGTGCATAATTTTTGCCATAAAAGTCTGTATGTTGCCCCAATGTCTGTCACTGGACATGGGCACTGCACCTCCATGTACAAGGCGTGGGGAGAATTAAGCACCTGAGGCAGGTGTGGAGGAAATTTAAGGGTGTCCAGTCAGCGGAGGCCACACTTAGTAAAAGAGAGAAAGTTTATTGGAAAACTATACGCAGCTGCGGACTCTGGGGCCAAAACAAAGACCTGAGAGCCCTTAACAAAGGATGGCGTTACCTTATATAGGTAATATATTATTATAATATATTCATGTATATCACCTAGTGTGACTTGGCTTCTCTCCAATCCTGTAACACTTGTACTATCTTTCCATAATGAGGAGATGCTCTTCTTCCCTTATGGGGGTCTGCTACCTGGTTGTTTTCCTAAGTTCGGTTCCTGCTTCTGTCTCTTTCTTATGCTAATTTGCCCACTACCCAGCGCAACAGGGTGCGTGACTCCTTGTTCAAGCTGAAATGGAGTCTGCTGCTTACAAAATGGAGTTAGCCAGATTTAAAGTTTTTATTAAGCAAATGTTTGAAACAGGTACAAGCGATCACAGTGATGTATAAAACAAGAGTGGTCAGGTATCCAGGTTTAGAGTACAGATCATTTGCTAGGGAAGAGGTATCTGAGTGAACAGAAAGCTACTATACTTAGTTTCTTCCACAAAGGGCTCCTGAGAGCCAGCCGGGGTGGCCTAAGCAAGCCAGGAGTGCAGTGATGAAGACAGGGCTGCCATGCCTAAGTGGCTAATGTGGTGCCTCTGGCCAATGGGACAGACGTTGACGTCTCCATCTGCTTGGGCTCCTCAGCAGCGAACCCTGTCCTGGAGTTAGGGACCTAAGCCAAGCCAGTTGCTTCGGCAGCCCCTGCTCTGGCAGGTGAAACTGTCTGTCTGTGCCCTTTGCTCACACTCGATGCCTCTCGCACTCGCCCTAATTTCCCTACTCCCCTGGCTGTTGTGCTCTCCCCCCACTTACAGGCGGCCTCCAGCCAGCCCTCCTGTTGCAGGACCTGACAGGTTTCAGGTGTTCGGCACCCTCAGCGTGCACCTACAGGATCAGTCCCGCTACTGAGACAGGCCTTCCCTTGCCTACTTTGAGAATCATGTTCCCACCCGGGCCCCTGGCACCTTGACTAGAGTGAGGTCTCTGAGCACCTCATTGACTTTACAAAGGCAGGAACTTAGGTGCCTTGGGGAGTTAGGCACTTTTTTCTGTGTTAGGTGGCCACTGAGCAGCGGATTTGCCTCTGGCTGCGTTGAATGCAGTGCCGTGCTGCTGTCCCGCCATAACATAGTCACTCCCTGCAGCACAGGGCTAAGGAAGACGCCATCTATCAAACAAGTGCATCCACCACAGGCGATAGGAGGACACAGCTCTGGAGTTTGGGGGTATGACTTTCACACCCCTGACTGCCCTTGCTATATTCACCTAACTTTTAGGTGCAGACCAGGCCTTACTTTGCAGCAAGCTGAGGGATCAATCTACCCTATCCCTGCGTGCCCTTCACTAAGGCCATGTCTGCGCTAGCAAGCTTACAGCCGCACACCTGTATCGCTGCAACTGTGCCACTATGAGACTGCTTGCGTGGCCCTGTATGCTGAGTGGCGAGAGCTTTCCCAGCGACATGATAAAGCCACCTTGCTGGGTGGGGAAAGGAGACGCTCTCCCACTAACGTGGTGCTGTGCACGCTGCCTGTTATGCTGGAGAAACTTAAGTCACTCAGGCTGTGTGTCTTTTTCACACTTTTGTGCAACAAGTTTTGCCGGCATAAGTAAGTGTAGACAAGGCCCAAATGTCCGTCTGTATCCTGCTGCCCTTTTACTAAAAGTTCCTTAGTGCACTTTGATCTGTTTCCGCTTTGAAACAGCACTCTAGGGCTATGTCTACACCTAAAATCTTAGTCTGAACTAAGTAGTTCGAAAGTTAGTTCAAACTAAGTGCATTTTTTCAGTTCAAACTAACTTTTTATGCAAATTACTTTGAACCAAGCAGTTAGTTTGAACTAACCAGCCGAACTAATTCGTTCAAACTAAGCTTTGCTAAAAAAATGTTTTTTAGTTCTAACTAGGCAAAGCCTAGTGTAGACAGGGTTCAAAGTAGTTTGAATTAAGGCTCTTTAATTCAAACTAATTTGCTAGTGTAGGCATAGCCCATGAGACTGTGCATGACAGTAAGGGTCACACGGACTGTTAGGGCAGGGTAGATTTACACCCGAGCTTGCCATAAACTGTGCAGACAAGTCCTTAGGCCACTTACTGCTGTAATCATTGGACTCGTTCTTCTCTTCTGGTCATTTGGATGAGCAGGTGGACTCAGGGCTATTTTTCTGAGCCATGAAAAACCTTTGGGTTTGATCCATTCTGAGCTAGCACAGAGCTAAATGGTCCCATGGGTTTCAGTGTGTTCACATGGGCATAACTCAGTGCAGAGAGGTATCCTGCCATCTGATGCTGGAAAGGGCGAGTTAGGAAACACTGAGGATCAGTGAGCAAGGACAGGGTGACTGAATGTGAAGGGAAGGCCAGGAAAAGAAGAGGAGAAGATATAGAGTTAAAGCATTAAGCTCACAAGCAGCCTGCAGTCAGGATAATTTTACACACACCTAGCCCCAGAGATTTCTAATCCTCATGGTGCTTGGCTTTTGTCAGCTAAGGGGGGAACTGGTGTCTCTGTGATATGTTATCTCCTCTGCTGACACAGCTGCAGCATATTGTTTTCAGTAGGGTCCCTCTCTGGGCTACTGAGCCCAGATCCCTTCAAGTTATTATTTCAATATCATAGTCTGATGGAAAAGAAAGAGTAAAAGGCAATGGGGATAATGGATTTTGCCCGGTGGGTAGAACAGGGAGAGCAGAAATAAATCGTTAATAATCTGCAGCCTCCTTCCACAGCTCAAAGACATCAAGGAAAAGGTAGACGTCCCAGTGCAGGGAAGCACACAAATAAACTGGGCAGATTGAGGGGTTATCCATGGTGTCTGAGTCTACCCAGCTGGCAGAGAAAGGAGGGCCACAAGCTGTCTTTTCAGATTGGCTTCAAGTCAAAAGTCCTCGAAGGCAAATGCACTTTGTCGTTTGGTGGGCTAATAAAGGGCTGCATTACTGTATTAGCCGGAGCTCTTCTTCTCACTTCATCTGCTGAGCAGAGAATAAGGACCTGATTTGGTCACTGAAGTCAGAGAGTCTTGCAATGAACTCGAGGCCCTGAGAAAGCAAGTATTTATGCAGAGACCAGTCTTTTAGGCTAAGACAGGGGTCTGCAACCTGCGGCTCTGGAGCCGCATGCAGCTCTTCGCTGTTCCCTTGCAGCACCAGGCCACCCTGGCTCTGGCCCCCGCCCCTGCCAACAGGGGAGCTTGCAGGTGGCCCATGCCAGGCTCCAGGCTCCCCTCAGCCACCAAGAGACCCGCTGGGGGGCGGCGCTTTTCATTCTGGGCTCTCGGCCCTCGCCCCGCCAGGGGACCCTGCAGCCGGTGCCATGGCACAGTTTCCCCCACCGAGAGGTGGCACCTATTGCGCCTCTCAAAATACCTGGTTATTGAAAGCAGGAGGAGTCCTGTGGCACTTTTAAAGACTAACACATTTGAATTTTTATTAAATTTAAATTTTAAATTTGTTAGTTTTTAAAAATGCCACAGGACTCGTTGTTTCCTGCTCACACGGCTGCCTCTTTAGAACTTGGGTTTTGAAGAATTTTTTAAAAATATCTCTTCTTATCTGTTGGGTTGCAGACCCCTGGGCTAAGAGCCGGTGGTTTCGTTTTCCCAGGGATCTCCCTTTGGAATGTCTCACTGATGGCAATCAAAGCACATTAATAGGGAAATAACGTCTATTTTAGTTGGGCTTTTCAGATGCTTAGCTCTCCCATTCACATGAAGATAGAAACTTGAGGCCTTCTGTGGCTTGACACAGGGAACATCTGAATCTCCATCTCCCCTCATTAACCCTAGAAACCACATTTCCTTTTTGCAAATTCCTGCTGCTGGCAGGTTATGCAGAGCAGGACCCATAGAGGAAGCCATTAGTGGCTTTTGAATTTGATGCGCATATTTCCAGTATGATCATCTTTGCAGGAGATATATCCTGCAAGCTCAAGAGCTGTTCTGATGAGTGAAAGGACACTCCTGTTTTTACACTCAGTACAAACATTAAGCCAGTGTGGTATCTCCAGACAGATCTTTGCATACAGATTTCTCTCTGCTGCACCAGATTTTGCCATCTAAGGACTCTTGAAATAAATGGGTCAAGTTTCTGTTTGACTCAGAATTTCTCATTGGCAATGACTTAATGTTCCCATGCAAATCTGATCTGGGACTGATATGTGGGCTGAACAAAAGAAAAACTAAATAACTCCAGTAATTACTACACAGCCTATGCACTTTACTCTGACAAAGCTCCTATTAAGTTCAGTAAAGGAATGGTACTGCAAGGCCAGATTTTGATCTCAGTTACATCAAGGTAAATCCAGGCTAAGTCTATCCCATTGATGTCAGTGGAAGGATTCTGGTTTTACCCGAGTTAAGAGATTCCATCCTGTGTGATATTCAGTAACTGCTGTTTGTGATACCTGTTTGATCTGTTACTTTGTGCTGATGTTGATTCTGCTTCAGGCTGGATGCCCACCGCAGAAAGAGGGTGGTGGCACTGGGATGGGTTGCCTAAAGAGGTGGTGAAATCTCCATTCTTGGAGGTTTGTAGGCTGTGGCTTGACAAAGCCCTGGCTGGGATAATTTGGTAGGGGTTGGTCCTGCTTTGAGCAGGGAGCTGGACTAGGTGACCTCCTGAATTCCTTCCAGCCCTCATCTTCTATGACTCTATGGCAACGCTAAGACTTCTTTGAAGCCACAGGCCTTCAGGTGTAGTTGCAAAGTTTCTATCTTTCCTCAGGCATCCTCACAAGCAACACTTTTAGAAGAGGAATTTAAAAAAAAATTCTGTCAAAGCACATCTGTGGCTTTTATCTCAACAAATGTTCCCCAATGCAGCTAGAGAATATTGGCTCAGGTCTAGTGGAGAGTCTTATCTTCATCAGAGGTGAGAATGCATAGCACAATAATCTGCACCAGAGAGTGAGAAACTTCTGCAGTGGAACCCCAGTAGCTTTTGGGGGCACTTCAGTCCTGCTCTGAGGGGTTTAAGTTGTGAATCTCATGAAATAACTTGACTCCAGGAGCCAGGGATTGACATAAAGTGAGTTAGCTCATGAGTCCTTTGGGGAATACAGAGTTCAGTTTATCCACTTCTTTTTATACCAGTGTATCACTGAAGAAAAACATTAAATACCATGTGATTTTTTAAAAAATAAAATTATATGAGCTGCCAACAGGGATAATGCCACCTACGTACTTACAGGTGTCACGACGCCAGATTAATTCGATGTGTGAGACGTTCTGATGGAAAGCACCATAGAAGGGCAAATAATTATAATTTGTCTCTTGATACTTACACAGCCCCCATCACAGGAGTCTGAGCATCTCACAATATTTAATACATTTATCCTTACAAAACCTCTGCCATGCAGGGAAGTGTTATAATCCCCATTTTACAGTTGGAGAGTTAGGCAGAAGGAAACTTGAGGCTTCTCCACATTGTACTTTAGCATGGAGCACACCAGGGTGTGAATCTCTAGTGCCGTTCCCTAATCTCCTATGTGGATGTTGCTATTGCACACTAGCAGTTCTGTGGGCAATTCTGACGTACTCCTGTTCAGCAACGGCCAACATAGTGTAGATTGACACTCCAGCCTGCTGTGCACAAACATCCCAGGTTCTGAGCGATTCACTCAAGGTGACACGGGAAGTCTGGGGGAGAGATGGGAATTGAATTTATTACTAGCAACAGCTGGAGTCTGGGTGTGTAGGAAGGACATGGGCCTGTAATAGCGGTTCCTGGTTTATTGGTAGTTTAGGAAAGATCTTGCCTCTGTTTCCAAAAGGCTGTGTGAGGCCCGGACCTCCCAAGACATAAGACTTCATGTGGACTGAACAGAAGGGATGGCCTTTGAGGATGAGAGTTTCAGCATTTTTGGCTTTTCGGCTGTACTGGGAGACTTAACCTAATAAATATCTGAGGTTTATTTCAAAGACACATCTTGTACTTTGATATGCCATTAGCATAAGGAGTGGGTGGGTGAGGTTTTGTGGCTTGCATTGCTCAGGAGGTCAGACACTAGATGATCATAGTAGTCCCATCTGGCCTTAGAGCCAATGAGGCAGCCTATAGGATGATATTGCTGAATTTTAATTTACTACTTGAGGATGTGTTTTCAGTGGTGTGGGGCATCAATGGTCAATCCCTAGAAAGTTAGCCAAGGAGGCCGCTGTTATGAATGCAAAAGTTCTAAGGAAACAGCTATTAATGTGCTGGACCAGACCAATGCCATGGAGTCTAGGATCTTCTCTCCGATAGCAGCCAATGCAAGATGCTTTAGGAAAAGGGCAGTGATGGCATTGGGGGATACAAAACATTTCTTCTGAACTCTTGAGAGTTTGTGGCTCGCTTATGGGCAAAAGCAGGCAGGTTTATAGCCTTTAAGGATTTCATGTCCAGTTTAACACAGCTCTGCAGCTAGTGTGCACATAATGCAAGAGCAGGCTTTTGTGGAGGCCTGCTGGGGAATGTGTTCGCAGGCATACAAATGGCTTTGACCATCAATGTTAAGAGATGGGAGACATCTATTAGGCCATCTGATCTATTTCTCCCAGCCACTGTTCCTGATGGGGTATCTCTAGAAGTCCTATTGCACTTCCAGGGGGGCTGTATTTGAACAACTCTGTGATGGGCTTCCTTTTGTTTTGCAGGTGCTCCATTTCAAAGGTCTCAGCATCCTCATGCTACCTCCTGCCGGCACTTCCATCTGGGCCCCCAACCTCAAATCTCAGCTGACTTCCCTCTCCCTCACCCCGTCCAGCCACAACCAGGGCTGAACTCTCACGTGGCTACAGCTCACCAGCATAACGGCCCACTGCACCAGCCCCTCCCACCGCTGCCAACCCTACCGTTTCAGGATGTGACGGGACCCTCCTTCCTACCTCAGGCGCTACACCAGCAATACCTCCTTCAGCAGCAGCTCCTCGAAGCCCAGCATCGCAGGCTCATGCCTCATCCCAGGTGAGTTATCTTTCCGCCAAGAAAGAGTTGGAAGTAAAGTACTAACCCAACCCAGCCAGCCCATGGCTTTCAAGGACAATGGTTCTTCTTCTACAGGTGTCATAACAATAAAGACAGCCTGAGAAAAATAATATGTTTTTTTAAATAGAGGAAAAAATTCCCTTCTGTCTAATTTGTGCCCCTTAAAACCTGGCACCCTCGGTGACTGCCTAGATCACATATATGGACAGGCTGGCCCTACCTGCAATTCATGGTTTCTAATGGCTAGTGCTACATTTTCAGCCTGGCACCAAAGCTGTGTTCTTTCAGGGTCAGATGTCATCAAGACACAGGAAGTCAGTAGGCCATATTTTCATTCTCTGTTGCACCTGTGCAATCTCTTGGGCTATGTCTGCACTTAAGACGTTAGTTTGAATTAACTTAGTTCCAATTAATTAATTCAAACTAACAATGGTTAATCCGAACTAAATTAATTCTAACTAGCATGTCCCCACTAGAAACCCAGATCGAACTAGCATGTCCATGGACAGAACTTGCTAGTTCGATTTAGGAGGGGGCAACATGGCTCCAGAGAAGGGCCATGCCCACCCAATGCATAGAAAGAGGAATGCACCCTGGGAGGAAGAAGTTCAAACAATGCTAATTTGAACTGATGATTAGTTTGAATTAACATGGCTACATTGGGTTAATTTGAACTCAGAAGTTCAAATTAACCGTTACTTTGAAGTTAAGTGAGGTTTTATTAACTTCGAAGTAAGTGTTCATTACTTCGAACTAAGGAATTCCTTAGTTCGAAGTAATGGAAGCCAGCGTAGCCATGCATTAATTTAGTTCAAATTAATCCTCATTAACTCAAACTAAATTGTAAGTGTAGATATAGCCTTGGAGAGCCACAGTACAAGCACCAAGATGGAAGCGGATATGTAGATATTCAGCTCCTCTGAAGAATAGTCGCTAGGAGTTTGATTTTCCAGTTCCAATGGAGTTCACAGTTTTGATTATGGATGAAAAAAATCAGAGTGGTTCCTTACAGAAAACACCTGACTGAGCTGCCTCTGCTTAGAAAACTCAAGTGCATGAAGAAAACTCATTAAAGCACATAGCTATATGTGTGTGGTTAGAGGCAGTGCAGAAAAGCACATGAGAGATCAGAAGAGGTGAAAGTTCAGAAGGATAAAGAAGAAATTTGGCTTCTTAATTATAAAACCATCAGGGACGCGAGTTTAAGCATCCAAAGACGGAGACTTCTTTCCACCCAGGGTAACTCAACTAAAGGCATCAGGGGGTATTGGTGCACGTGACAGGAGAATCAGGATGACGCAGTTTTAAATTGCATGTAATCTATAGTGGGCAAAAGAGAAAATGGGTAGATTCTGTGAGATCTATAAAAGTTTGTTGGAGATTTAACAACCAAATAGGAGACTTTATCATGTACTCTGGGTCTGTTCACTTACATATTGCATATTGTGGGAAGGCAGATGATCCTAGTGCTGAATGCAGGCTTGATGGCTGTAATCCAGATGCATGCAGAGTAAATGATGCTTCAGCTTTGAAGACCAGTCAGTTGTGGGAGGCAACTTGGCTTCAGACTGGACTGAAGACTGCAAAGAGAATCATTTTAACTCAACAGAGATGGAAACTGATGTTGAGCCTTACTCAGCCTGCATTTCTTGAGAAATATTTTATAGCTAAAATATAAGACTAGGAGGACTATTTGAAAACATATGGGAACCATTGTGGGTTATATCAGTGGATCGAGAACTAAAACTTTGCAATCATACTGTCTTTGAAAGGATTGCTATGGCGTGAAGGTTCCTTCTTTCCATGATTTCCTCCTTCAAGAAGTTCTAGACACCTCTTGTGCTTATTTTGTTTTGCACAGGTTATTTCTTTAGTGGGTTTAATGGTTAGTAGCCATAGGGTAATAATGATGTGTGTGTATTACTTAATCATATATTGCACGCATTTAAAACTCTACAGCGCAGTTATACCTAGAAAATGTGCTCAGAAAATCAGATCAGTGGTACATCTAGTCAATGGGATGTTGCTTTTGGGCTATGCCCATAGGGGATGCACAAATCAGGCAATGTGTTCACAACCCCTCTGCCCTTCCCATATTGGTATACGGGAGGTGCCAACTATATGGGAAGGCGTTCCCAAGGGGTCCCAGTATGGAAAAAGTCAAGAACTGCTCATCTAGTCCAGCATCCTGTATGTGAAAACAGCTAGTGCTTCAGAAGATGGAGGAAGAATCTCTCTTGCTGGCAGCTGTGGAGTAGCCTGTCTCCAGGGCAAGTTTATTTTTACCCTTAATAGAGAGAATCTGGTTTACGTCTTGCAGTTTGTGGGTTTTATTGTGACCATGTGGAAAATGAAACCTATTTACTCAGCAGATTAACTCCATTTGGGGCATATCTGGAGTTACTTAGAAATACTCAGTCCTTACCAAGGCAAAGTGTCATCAGTATCAATGTCTGCAGTACAAACAAGGTGTCTGTTGGCACTTAAAAGACTAACAAATCTATTTATTGCATGAGCTTTCATGGGAGAAAATCCCAGTTTGTCAGATGCTTGAAGACGTCTAGAAGTGATGGATTCAGCTACAAGCATAGTTGAAAGCTGTTTTTGTTTAGTTTTTGTTCAGGTTGAATCATCACTGGGATTCACAGTCTGTTACCATCCAATTTTTAAGCGTTCAGCTATTCTGCCATTGCAAATTCTAGCCATCTGGTGTACGTCTACCGTAAGGCATCTATCTATGCATGGTCACGAGTTCTAGGTTATCATGATAGCAGAGAGATAATTCAGCCAATCATCGCACTTACTTTACAGCTAATTTGCATGCAACAGTTTCATTGGTTGGCTAATGGAGGGGGTGGATTACTTGGCTCAACTGCCACACACATGGGCTCTCGGTTAGTACTAGCTATTGACTAAATTCCAGGGTGAGGGCCAAATTTTTCTCCTAGTTACCATCTGTGGAGACTTCTGTGGACTTCTGTTCCTAACTCGATTAGTAAATCGAGTTTGGATGCAGAGGGTATAACCAGGTGCCGAATTTGGCTTGGAGATTCTGTATTATGATTGACTATCAGTGCATCAATAAGTGCCTTATTTGACTTGATGCCCCAAAAATGACTTTTGTTTTTGACTTGTAAACTGAGTTTATTTGAATAAAGTGCTGGAAAAGGACTGAGGAGACTTGGACTCTACTCCTTGCTCTTGCCACTGATCTTCTGTGTGATTTGGGGCAAGTCCCATCACCTCTCTACTTCTGGTACCCCTTGCATGTCTTGTTTGTTTAGTCTGTAACCCCTTGAAAGTGTGACCATTGATACCACTCTTGTGTTCTTGCCTTGTTGATGGTTATGTGCTATGTGCTGTGTGATATAAAAATAAAATAAAATTCCATAGAAGAACAGTACCTTTTTCCCATCTACTTTAAAGGAAGGAAGGACAATGTGTTTATCACTGGTGAGACCTGGCACTCTGCACATATCTTACCCCTCTGACAGCATTTGGCCGGGTCCTCCTCACCCCTAAACTCTCTTGCCTTTCTCCCGTACTTGCAGGCGGACTCAGGAGCGTCTGTCTATTCAACCTCATCGGTTACACCCTGGCTTTGACTTCAGCCACCAACTGCAAACTCCTCAACCCATGGGGCCCCAGCCCAGATATTTAGCTGAAGGCACAGACTGGTAAGCCTTTCATTTCCCATTGCAGGCATGGAACCAAAGACATAAGCAACTGAGGCCATTAAAGATCATGGCACCCGGCTACTGTGGTGAAATGTTTATACTTTGACTCATTATAATGAATGAATGAGATTGTTTCCATGGCACTTTTCACAATAGAATAAAACTTTGCACTTCCATAGCAAGCAGGAACGTTAACCCCAGAGCACTAGCCACATCCCAACTCTGGTAATAACACTTGTCTTATCCATAGTCCTCTTGCAGTTTGTTAGATCTAGTGGGTCAGATTCTCTGCTCCCAAAACATATGTTGGGTGCAGCATATGTTCATGGACCCAGTTAAAGCACCCAGCTTCTCTGCCTTATCTCTGGGCAACCTAGAACAACTGTCCCAGCTGTTTCTAGTTCCTGCACTGTGTTCTGGCCACTTGACTGCCTCTCTTCTTGGTTGAGGCTGTGGAGATGCATGGATAGAGACCAGCAGAGTCAGGGTACATTGAACTAGAGACCTGAGCCCAGAAATTCTTCATTTCTGCTGCAGAATGGTGGTTTAAAGTTGCCATGGGCCATTAAACAGCTGCCATGTTCCACTACAGAGGGGGCTACAATTCAATGATGGATGCCATTGACAGGGCTTGACTTGCCCCATCATAACACCCTGTTTTCAGTTGCTTATAATTTTGCAAACTTGCTCTGCTTGGGCTAAAATTATGCCTCCTGCTGATTTTTTTGGTTAAGTGCCATCCAAAATGATTCAGCCAATTATGCGAATAAAGTCAGGGGAAAATGGTTTTTTTGCCCAGATTTTTCGTTGTTGTTGGGTTAAATTCGTCCTGCTGTTTTGCTGAAAAAGCTCTGGCACCCCAGCATTTTGGAGCAGGGGTTTGGAATTTGGCAAGGGATTTGTCTTTGTATCAAGGATGTGCCATTGTAAATCTGCCTAAATTTGGCCCAGCTTTGAAAAATCTCAGTTTTCTCCTGGTCAGTAGAGACTTGTTAGATCTTTGAAGCTCAAAACTTTAAAGATTCTGTTTGTGCTGAGCATGCTGGTGGCCAAGTATCCCAGGACTCAGCAGGGCATTTCTGGTAATGATTGCTGTTGACCGGGCACTGCAACCGAGAGCAGGGAATCTGCGTTTCCTGGGTTCTCAATGATCCACCTGCTGGCACTGAGGAAAGTGCCTGACTCAAATGCAGAGGACACAAAAGCTGGATGGAGCAGTGGATTGAGACAAGGAGCCATGGAGGGAGAAGACTGGGAATGACCATAGGAGAGGAAAATGGGTTGTTCTTGAAGGCAGTGAGCTAGGTGAGGGGGCACTGAGATTAGATGATGTGTTTGTGTGTGGCAGGTGGAACTGGGACTGGCTGGGCAAAGATACAAGAAGCTGGGGATGAAATGTGGTGGATGTTACGGTTCTGACCCTGTTGCTGGTTTGTGTGGATGTCAATATGATAGTGGAATTTTTGTTATTTTTTCTTCTAATTTACTTTTTCTTCAAAAAATAATAAACAAGGTCATTACACACCCAACTGGGCTAGCAGAACATTAATAAAGTTGCAAAGTCAAGCACCCAGAAGTGGGGAAATGGCAGAATTAAGGTTGCATGGCTGTGCTCCCTTGCCCATACTTTAGTTACACGGTCACATGCTATTTTTCCAATAGGTCCCTACCTAATTTGGTGCACAGGAGGGAGCTGCTCTGGGGATGAATCAGGGGGGAGAATGGAAGGGGGCTGTAGTGTATGAGTTTTACATGCTGCTTTCTTTGCGACAGTTGGAAGACGTGTACCTATCGTGTGCGGGGAGACTGCAGGCCTGAGCCTGTCCAGAACTTAAGACCATGCCCTGCCAAATGAGCAGGAAGGGCTGATGGACCCAGACCACACATAAATGTTGGGGACGGCAAATTAAAAAAACAGGAGTGAGACTGCAGGCATGCCATAGGGCAAAACTCAATGTCAGGGCTATATGGGCTGAAGTCCGGGGCCCCAGTCTGAAGGGAGGCCCTAGACTCCAGTCCCGATAGACCCTGCTGACCCAGCCCTGCCAGCCGAGTGCCAGTGGGGCTTGGGAGGGCAGTATCCTTGGCTTGCTGGTGCTGCAGGAAGAGGATGGGGCAAAGCCCGGCTTTGCAGTGCTCCTGCCTTGCCCCCAGGCTGGCTGGTCTGCCCCCAGGGGTGGGGTGGGCTGGCACATGGTGGCTCCATTCTGGTGGTGGGGTGGCAGCTACATGCTGGAGCCTTTGGCACCTGGCACAGCTTTTTAGAGCCCATTCCCTGAAGGGCCACAGTGGCGGCTGTACCACATGCCAGCCAGCCTTGCCCTATAGCAGTGTCTGTCAGTGACCCGTCCCTGAGGTCTCCCTGCCACAGTGTAGGAAGCCGGGCCCTGGTACCAAAAAGGTTCAGAAGCAGTGCTCACTAGTGCCGTGGACTCAGAAACATTGTGTTGTAAATGTCTCAAACTGGGTATCCAAAATCAGTGGATACTTTTGGCCTTAAACGCTCTGTGCCTCAGTTCCCCATCTGTAAAACGGGTAGAATAGCACCCCTCATCTCCAGGGGGTTTTGAAAATAAATTAGCACTATTGACAAGCACAACAGAAAAGCCCACAAGACAACTCATAATTCTGTTTTCAGGACAGGGTTTGACTAGTGGGTGGTGAATATCACATGTGTCCCAGTCTGAACAATGAGGAGAAAACTAACCACTGAATAGTTGCTCAATAAGTGAGAAAAGGCCACTCAGTGCATTGCATGTGGTGGTGGTGGGGCCTGTGGAAAAAGTTGTAAGTGCTCATGTAAATAGAGGCTGGCTACACAAGCGAGGTTGAATGAAAGTGGAATAGGCCACCCAAATTCTGACATTTCCTAATTTTTGCTTGCTTGACTTTGCACCCTTAAAGGTCTATATACATATGGCCTGGTTCTTCTGTCACTTTTTCTTAACCGTTCCCATTACTGAAATCATTGAGAGCAGAATTCGGTCCAGGATTTCCTGGCTATCTGTGCTGACAGGTGCTTTGGGTTCACGCCGGGTGGAATAGCTCTCTCTTTGTGTGCCTGCGTGTGTGTTGTGTTAATTATGATCGTTATAAAACATCATTTTAACTTCCTATTTCTTTCCTTGGCTGTTCAATAGTCTCATAAAGCCGAAGGAGTGGCTGTCAGGCAGTCATATAGGATGTGGGTAATATATATGTTGGGTGACTCATCTCCACTAGGGGTGGTTGTACTAATCTATCCAGTGACAGATGCAAAAACATTCCTGTAATGTATTAATACCTCAGTGGGGACTGCATTCCTTTGACAGTAAGGGAGTGATTTTCACATGAAAAGGAGATGGGCGGAATTGCTGAAAGTGATCACTCATCTCCAGCAGCCAAACCTTCATTAAAACACATTAATAATTAAGCTATACGACAACACTCCTTTTGGTTCTGTAAATTGTCTTCTGAACATGCATTTAACAAACACAGTCTGACTTGTTATCCTTCAGTTATTGTTTCCACGTGAGATATGGCCCCATGTGCATTGCAACAAGATTGAACTCTATCACATTTGTGCATCAGAATGCTGGTCTGATGCTTGCTCGTGCTAGAATATCAAATCAAATCATAGGGCTGGAAGGGACCTCATGAGATCATTGAGTCCACCCCCCTGGGAATTGAACCCAGGACCTTCTGCATGTTAAGCAGAGGGGCTAGCCACTACACTATTTGCTGCAGGGTCATTGGTGGGTATTTTGCTTTCCCTAGCTAGCTTGTCATATTTATTCATTACCTGAGTGCTCAGGAAACGTCCAATGCGGTCTGTTGGTTGGGAGCCTCCTGCCTGTGAAGCAGCTTCATGGAGTGGGCCTGATTTTAGTTAGGTGCACAGTTGTATAGTTAATTGGGTGATGCAATTAGAGTATTGCAGTTGCATGTCAGTTGTGGCGTGGGAACTTGAGAATGCCTTGTTGGATGAATAGGATACCCATCTATGGTACGCTGGAGCCTTAGGTCAACTTAAGGAAGCTTAAGTTGACCTACAGACCCCCACGGTCACACTGGGCTTTTATTAAGTTGACTTACGCGCATCCTTAAGTCAGCTTAGTGACACCGTCTGCTAAGATCAACTTAAGGCTCAAGTTGACCTTATTAAGTCGACTTAAGTCCGTGTAGATGGGGAATAGTCCTTATGTCAACTTAATTGGCCTCCAG
Source organism: Podocnemis expansa (assembly GCA_007922195.1). Lineage (NCBI taxonomy): Eukaryota > Metazoa > Chordata > Testudines > Podocnemididae > Podocnemis > Podocnemis expansa. The sequence goes on along the minus strand of ML682015.1, from coordinate 14,150,225 downwards.
GCTCCCTCCCAAAGTTTCTGGCCACCAGGAAGGGTCGACCTAGCACCTGCCAGTGTGGACGCAGGCGGTTAACAGAACTTTTCAGTGTGGATGCTCTAAGTCGATTTAAGAAGGTCAACTTTAAGTCAACTTAAAGTTGACCTTGTTAAGTCGACTTAACAGCGCCTCAGTGCAGACATACACCATGGGCTTAAAGACCAGGGCTCTACTGCTGACTCTGCTAGAGGCATGCTGTAGTGTAGACCCTTAGACAAGTCACTTCACGTCAGTGTGCCTCTGTTCCTTTTGCCATGTTTCATCTAGTTGGACAATAAATCTTCGGGGCAGAGGGTGTTTCTCATTAGGGGTATGTCCACACACTGGTTTTAAATCAAAATAACGCTGGGAAGCTCCTTGCCCGTGCCACCTGGCAGCTGCTGGAAAGCCGGGTGCACAGCTGCTGGGAAGCCAGCTGCGGGGAAGCCGGGCGCACAGGCTCCCTGGCCCCACCACCCTGCAGCTGCGGTCTATGCATGGTGCCCGATGGTCCCTGCCCCCGGGCCAGCGGCGGGGGATGCACCAGGCAGGGGGATCCCTGCCCTGGGGCTTTTTCCCCCTGTCTGTCTCTCCAGGTGACAGCCAGGCAGGGGATTGGGTGCCAACATGGCCCTGCCCGGGGGCCATGTTGCCACACGTCCCAGGGTGCCCCCTCTCCCAAATCGAACTAGCAAGTCCAGTGTCTGGACATGCTAGTTTGATTTGCGTTTTATTTGTCTGGACTTGTTAAATTGTCTTTACTTACATCGATTTAACTATTTTTATATCGATTTAGTTAAATCGATGCCAGTAGAATTGATTTAACGGACTGTGTGTGGACATAGCCTAGGTGTTCATACAGCTTCTAGCAGAGTGGAGCCATGATCTGATCTGCGGCCTCTAGCTGCTGGAGTAATTTGTATTGTAAATTGGTTGGGAGTGGAGGGCTTTAACACTTCTGGGGTGGGCCACTCAAGAAACAATTCACTTGCTGTTCCCCACCCCACTGCCCTGGCACCATGTCCTGTGAGGCATTAAGGGCGCAGGGAAGGTTTGTGAAATGGTTCCTTGGGATATTACATTCAGGCAGTGAGTGATGGGTGTGATCTCCCTGTCTGTCTACAGATGCTCATGCTAGCGCTTGTCAAGTTAGCGTGCGTATAAATAGCAGGGGAGTCTGGGTGATCTGGGTTGAGTTGGGCTGAATACAAACCCACGTAAAACCTGTGGGTTTGTATTCGACATGGCTCAGCTGGGCAGCACCTGTGGTGCCGCTATGCATGTTACTGGGGCTACCTTGGTATTTATGGTTGTGCTAACACCACACACTAGCGCATGTGCATGTCTGCAAGCTGGGAAATCACACCCCTCACTTGTAGCAGAGATGGAGCCTTGGCTGACTTGCCCAGCCTCCTGGTGCAAAAGCAGTACTTTCTCAGCCCTAGTGATCTGTTTACAGTGTGTTCCCGTTTCACAGCTAGCAACTCAGGGAAAAGAATTGAAAATGGGCGGCTGAGGCTAGGTACCTAAAATGTTGACACCTGTCTAACAGTGACTTGGTTTTCAGAGCCCTAAATATCCTGACATTCTCCCGCTCCTGCAGGGAGGGGTTTGAAAATCAGGCCACATTTATGTAGATGCCAAAGTCTGGACTTGGGTGCCTAACTTTGGCCATCCATGTTTGAAAATATGGATTTCGGTTTTTAAAAGAAATGAAAGTGGAAGTTCTCAACATCTCATCCCCACTAGCTAGAGAAGCTCACAGTTGCAGAGAGGTAGGAAAGTCCAACATACACGGATGGAAGTGGCTTAATGCTCTCTTCTCAGACCGTGAGCCTGCAAAGAGATCCATGTTAATAGCCCCTTGCATCTACCCCAAGTTCCACTGGTTGTAGGAGCACTAGGCAATGATTCATGAAACTGTTTGGGCAGATGCCATTTCAGGAGTGGGGTCCTAGACTTTTTTCTTGAAAGCAGAGACTTTACTCTCTCTTTATAGCATCCTGCATACCTTTGCTGCTCTTACACATCCATCATAATCATTAGTAACAGTTCCATGAACTGGACCACACTGCTTCTCCTTCTCGCTCTCTTTCTAAATCCTTAATCCTTTCTTTTTAATACTAAGTATTACTGGGGCACCTTTTAAATCTCCCCTCAGACGGCAGCTTCCCTCCTTTAATACTCCGCATCTTGCTGCCTTCTCCTGGTCCAAGCCCAGCTCAGTCTGAGATCCTGTATGAGAGGAGGCATGAAGCAACCAAATGAAGGGAGACCAAGACAAGAAATGAATCTTAGACTTTAAGGCTATGTCTACATCTGAAAGCTTAGATCAGACTTGCTTAGTCCGAACTAAGTAGTTTGAAGTTAGTTTGAACTAACTGCGTTTTTTTAGTTCGAACTATAAAAAACCATGGTTAGTTTGAACTAAAGCTCAAAATAAATTCAAACTAAGCAGTTAATTCGAACTACTAGTTTGAACTAACTAATTTGTTTAAACAAATTTTAGTTCAAACTAGGCAAAGTCTAGTGCAGACAGGGATCAAATTAGTGTGGATTAAGCCTCCTTAATCCAGACCAGTGTAGACGTACCCGAAGGTCAGAAGGGAGCAGTGCATTCATCTAGTCTGAGCTCCCGCACAATGCAGGCTACAGAACCCACCCACCCATTCCTGTAACAGACCCCTAACTTATGACTGAATTACTGAAGGCCTTGAATCATGGTTTAAAGACTTCAAGGTACAGAGAATCCACTAGCAAGTGAGCCGTGCCCCATGCTGCAGAGGAAGGTGAAAATCCCTCAGGGCCTCTGCCAGCTTATCCTGTGAAAAATTTTCAAAGAGATAGCTGTGTTAGTTTAGTCCAGCAAAATAAACAAGGACACGTGTGGCACTAAAATTCCCTCCCTATCTCAAATGTGGCAACCAGTTAGACCACAAGCATGTGGGCAAAAGTCACCAGCTAGAGACCCTGAAAGACTTCTCTGTAGTAACTGGGATCCCACCCCATCTAACGTCCCATCATAGGCCCGTGAGCATATTTGCCACTAATAATCCAAGATCGGTTAAATGGCAGGAGTGGGCGTTGGTGTCCTCTCACAACGCTCAGGATGTTTCAAGCAGAAGGTCTCTGCCAAAGACTGCTACATTTTCGGTGTCTTCATGTCCGACATCTGCTGCTGATTGAAAGCGGCTTCTAAAGTCACAGGAAGAAATGTTTGGATAGCTCATAACGAGCCTCTGTGCCGGCTGCTCTCGTCCTCTGCTTAAGGAAAAGGAGGTTTGAGGATGGAATGAAAAAGCAATGCCTCTGCTCCCATTAACATAGTTTTGGCAAGTGCTAATATAATGGTAATGAGAATACTGGCTTTGTCAGTCTGAGAAAGTGGATAACATTCAGAGCACTTATTTACTACAAGATTTCTCTGGCTGGAGAGACAAGGGATCAATCAAGTGACTTATAGATGAAGATCTAGATAAATCTAGCCTGCTGCCCTTCACCTTCAGGAACTGCGAGGAGGGATTTACTACATGTTTGAACTCACAGGTTTGTGTCTGCATGTGCACTTGTGGAAATAATTAATTTCTGTATGGTGAACAAATGAGAAATATGATGAGACAAATTGTATCTCCTTTTTTAGATTACAACAGTGTCGGTGTCGCCATCTGTAGATATTTCCAGATCTAAACCAGAGATTTTTAGAAGAGTTGTGAGCCTCATACAGGAGCAGCCGGGTGAAATTCTTTAGCTGTCTGGTCAGGAGGTCCGACTAGATGATCTAATGATCCGGGAACGTACTAGATGGTCTAATAATCGGTTCTATCTTTAAAATTGATGAACTTCTGTTCTTATGACTCCAGCCAATTTTCTGCCCCATTCCCCTCAGATCTATTCCTTTCCCTTCTTGTATATTACTTCCTTTTCTCCTCTCTCCTTTTAGTAATAATTTTTGCAGATGAGTGGCTTTTGGTGCCTGAGTGATTGGGGTGCGGTATGCATCACCTCACTTTGTGCTCTCATTAGCTTAGTGGTTCAAAGTATTCCCCTTGGATGGGGGGAAACCCAGCTACTAAAACTGTAGATTGCACCTCGAGTCAACACTGGCCTGTTACCTATAGGATGTGTCAGCTTTTTTGATTTCCAGCTCTTGATGACGTGGTGCTTGTAAAGCTCCCACAGTCGTATCGGATCAGGTCCTAGCAGTGTTCTGGCCTAATTCCAGTTTTGGGTCATTAGTGTCTGGCCTACCTAAAATTCTCCTTGTAGCTTCAGTTCTCTTCCTGTGCTACTGTGGCTGTCCTCTATTATAAACGGGTCCTTTGTTTCCCGTTGGAAGTGATTGCATTTTAGCGATGGGTGTGGCATTTCTTGTGTATGTGAGTGCATAAGCAAAGAATGATTATTATTAATGAAAAATAAAGTGGAAGGAGCAGATTCTGTAGCCAGTTCGATTACTCCAGATTTAGAGTGGCATGAGCAAACGCCAAATCTGTCCTGTTCTGTACCAGCTGATTCACATTGCCTTACCCGTCATATCCTGGAGGAGAAATAAGGCCAAAAAAAATGTTATTCATCCACCTAAGAAGCCAATGGGTATATTTCTCTACTGCCTCACACATATGAAGATCAGCATGCTGACTACCATTTCGCATTTATTTGCCAACCGGTGTAAATGACTTGCACAAAGCAGTGGAGAACCTGCGCCAATGGGCCTAGTTCTGCTTTATTGCGCTGCTGTAACTACTGCCGTCCTTGACATCACTCTGGATTGAACGGTTGTAGCTGAGAAGTGGCCCCAATGGACCCTGTGCACAGTGTGCGGGAGCATGCTATGAATTAGAACTGGCACTGTAGATGGGCTCAGAAATAAAGTGTGGCATTTAAAAGCCAGCTTGGATTTATATATATATATCTATTTTTGGTCTCCTTTTTATAGGGATCTCAGCGTTGATGCTGGACTGACTCATGCCCAGTTCCAGGTTAGGCCGGTTCCTCAACACTATCAGCATTACTTAGCTACATCTAGAATGCACCATTTCCCCAGAAACACATCCTCAACCCAGATGGTAAGTGAAACGCTTCTGGGAAATGTTTATGCATTGTCTGCCAGAAGGCAGTCAAAATAAAGGCTGTTATCTTTCCATCACCTGTCTTCGAAGAGTCCCGCTTATCTCTAGCCCTGGCGGGGAGTCTGCTGAGAGGATAAGGTTGCATCATTGTGCTCACTGGGTGGGAGAAGTAAATAGGGTTAGTTCTACTATTTCCAGTGGAGCTACACTGATTGTACTGTGTCCCCAAAAATCTCTAGACAGGGTGGCGGAGATCTGGAACGCACTCTAGGTATTAGGGTGAATTCTGCTCCCAGGTAAACCATTGAAAATCCAGATTAATTCCACCTGGATTCTGGAGTTACTCCGGGTTCATACTGGTTTACCTCACAAGAGATATTGGTCCAGATTCTCATTTAGATTAAGGCCTCATTTGGATTCTCCTTTACACCACCTGGAAATGTAAAGTGGATTGGCATATAATTTAATCCTTTTTTCAGGGCCAGAGTGATGTACAGGCCCTCTAGGACAGGGGTCTCAAATGCAAATCACCACATGAAGACTTGTACAGGGCTGTATGAGGACTAACATGTTAGCCCAAGGATCACATCACTGAAATCTCTTCATACAAGGATATTGCAAATATCAGTAAGAATAGTGTCACTGCGGGCCACAGGAAATAACTTTAGGGGCCGCATGTTTGAGACCCCTGCTCTAGGAGGTCAGACTCGACAATCAAGATGGACCCTGCTGATTTTAAAAATCTATAAGAATCAGTTCCACTCTAGCTCCTTCCTCAGAAGGATTCTTCACACATGTCTTTCAACCCTATTCCTATTAGCACTAGAAACCACAGCATTTTAAAGGAGAACAGCAGCATAGAGATCTCATATCTACATCGATACCCGTATCGATATGTATGATGTGGTGTTACCAATATAACACTGCAGTAAGTTAAAACTAAATGAATTTCATCACTTATGGTATTAATAGTATGAGTTTGAGCTTGCACTCCAGAACCATTTTCTTAAAAAACAAATGCTGCTTTGCGGCTTATCGCCTGATTTGTGACTCTTTAAGAGAAGTCCCCACCCTGCCCAGTTTGTGTGTGATCATTTCAAGATGGATATTCAGTATGCAATTTTAATGAGTGTTGGGTATCTAGTATCCGTTACAGGTGGTTTTGTAAATCTCAGCATTGACCTTTATGCTATTTGTTAACTTTCTGTTCTTCAGTAAACACAGGTGATGATTGGTTTTGCTGAATGAGTCTCTCCTGCTAGTATGATGTTGTGTTTTGGATATTGATGCAGATACAGTGCTGCCAACCATAGCAATTTCATTGTGAGTCTTGTGATATTTGATGGGGTTTTTGTCTGGTTTTTTCCCCCTTAAAGCCCCAGCTCCTGGATTCACATGACTATGAGAGACTCAACGCTTTCATTTTTTTAAAAACAAGTTTCTAGTTCTGGTTTCAAAGAAAAGCTTGAAAATGTGCCTTGAATGGCTTGGAAACCAAAGAACAAATAAAGTGAGCCCCAAATGTCTTGCTAACTCTTTTTAAACTGATCTCATGAGTTTTGAATGCCTAAGGTTGGCAACACGGTACATAAAACAAAAAGAATCACAACTGTGTTTTTACTGAGAGTAGATGTAGTTAACAAAACCCTTCTTCTTCTTCTTTTTTTTTTTACAAGAAATCTATCTTTTGTGCCTAAAACTAGCTCTCAGTCTGCTCACGGGTTTTGCATTTAAACAAGATTTTATTTGAAGTCAGGAATCTAAGGGATTTTATGTCCTAATCTAGGTGATCTGTCTTCCCTCTCCTTCACAGGTTGTCCATGAAATCAGAAACTATCCATATCCCCAGCTTCAGTTACTTGCTCTTCAGGGACTGAGTCCAAACAGACACACATCTGCTGTGAGGGAAAGTTATGAAGTAGGTACCTTTTGGTTTAAAGGACTGTTTAACCTGTTTTGCCTTTCCCTAAGACATACATATGTCTGGTGATAAATTTGCAAAATCATCCTCTAGAGAATAGCTATTCCAAATTGGACCATCCAGAAATGCTACATAGATACAGTTAGGATAGAGCGGATACACAGATACGGAGCAGATAGAAGTCAATGGAAAGATTCTCATTCAGGAGGCCTTGGATGCGTGCACACAAATCCGGGTGGGAGACACAGCACAGCTGGGAGCACAGATTTTACAGATGCTCTTTCAGGCAGGCAGTTTGAAACACTGGCCCCGTTTGGACCCTATCTGTGAGACATATCAGCACCAAAGCACTGATAAGACAAAGCACTTGTGTTGAGCTTGTTTTGAAATATGTAATTTTGATATTAATTTGTGTGGCAATGAAGTTTGGCAATTACAGAATGGAAGTGTGTCCATCAGGATTCCTGGGTTGTTTTCTAGGATCTGATTCAGTGTATGGCCATAAACACGCCACATAATTTCTGTTTTATTTTTCCCGTCTGAAGTAAGACTCCACTTCCTTTGCAGTGGTGAACTGAGAGTTAATTAATGTTTTATAAATCACAAATTTGTAAAGAATGGCTGGACAAAAAACCCTTTATTCAAATGCTCTGAATTTTTAAATGTTGGAAATCCAGATCTGGACCCTATTGGTTGTGTCCGAGACTGTGAATTGCAGAGCCTCTGATAAAAGATCTCATGAAAGCTCAGGGCAGTATGATTACCAGGAAATGAGATTTTTCCCTGAATAAATGTTAAGAAAAGAATCTTACTTTTCATGTGCATCACAAAGCAGAGAGACTGGCGGGCTAGTCTTGGGAGATTGTCATGTGCCTTGTGGATATTTTCTGCTTAAGGAGCTGCTGCAGCTGGAAGACCGACTAGGCAGCGTGAACCGGGGAGCTGTGCAGAACACCATTGAGAGGTTCACCTTCCCGCACAAGTATAAAAAGGTGAGAAAGCAGCCAGAGTATACGCTATGGGTAGTTCCCCCAACAGGTCTGACTTGTGCTTCCAAACAGAATGAGTGGAGCTGCTAAAGAAACACAGAAGCTCACATCCAGCTGAGAGGAATTGGAAATCCAGAGTCCCCGTGGTCCAGATGATGTTTGGAAACAAGGTGTTGTGGAGACTGTAGGCTGAAATACCAGCATAGTTCAGCCAGTTGCAGTTTTCCTTCATTTGTGCACACATGGTAAGAAAATGCTCATACAGAGAAGGCTTTGCGTACACACAGACACACAAATGATCATGCCTACGGATTGCATGCACAAATGCTTTCCTAGGCAAAGCTATGTTGGAATGCCAGATCTGGATTGGACCCATGACTGTTAAGTGCAGAGCCTCTGATAAAAAAAAAAAAACCCTCATGAAAACATAACCTCATATGATTAAAAATGTGATGGTAAGAAAAGAGTCTTCATGCCATGCATGTCCCTTTGGAGTCTAAGTCCTCCACCAGCAAGGCTTGCATGATTATGAGACAGTCTGCACCCTTTCTCCATTAAATTGATGTCTTTAGATTTTTGTGATCCAAAAGCCGGGAGGTCGCTTTAGTTTTGATCTAGAAGGGAGGAGGAAAAGACAGGCTGTTTTACTTGCTGGGTTAGGTTTAGCTCATTCTCTCTCAGGAAAGGCAAGATGAGTAGAACTGAAAATAATGGGAAAAGGTCATGGGCCAAATTCTACTTTCATTTAGTGTGCTCCATGAAGGACACATTTTCTGTTAGATGTTTGTACAGCACCTAGCACAGCAGGGCTGGGGCCTGTTGACATTAGCATAAGACAAGTAACAGTTGCTGCTTGAGAGAGATGGTGATGCCACGATATTTCCAATAGAACGGAAGTTACATCAGTGAATGCTGAGTTGTGTAAAAAGGGTCACGCTTCTAAAGTTTACAGGAGACAACAATAGCCGGGGTAGGTAAGTGCACGTAGATCACTCCCGGGACAAACACTGCTTGGGATACACAGGTGCAGTATCTGTGGGAATACTGTTGGCATACCTGAGGATTGAACGTGGCCCGTTGTTCCCACTTTAAGTGTGTTAATGACTGGAAATGCTCAAAAGACCATGGAGGTTTCAATACTTAAGAATTAATCATGACATTGATGACTATGACATTAATCATGGAGCTCATGAGGAAATGGCTGCCTGGTTCCTCTGGGATGCTGACATTATTCTGTCTGCCTTTCCTCTCCCGGTGCATTTTCACAGTTGGAGCATGAGTAGGACCTGGCGTCCATCCTGCTGTAGATTTTTTTGGCTGGGCAGGCTTTCCTAACCTCTGCATCCATTCAATAGGCGAGGAAGCACTTGCGATTCAGATTCCGCCATCTTCAGAGCGTTTAGAGAACACTAAAGAGTCATAACCTCTCCTTTTGCATTTATATTATCACAGAGAAGACCACAGGAAGGCAAAGCTGAGAAGGATGATGGGGAGGAGTCGGACACCGATGAAAAATGCACAATCTGTCTGTCTATGCTTGAAGATGGAGAAGACGTGAGGTATAATCTTTCCCACCAAGATTTCTGGCTCTCAGACTCCTCCGCCCCCTTCCCCTACTGCCATTTATTTCCTCCTTGGTTTGGATTCTATTTTAATGGAAATCATTCGTTGCGGTGTATGTTTTTAAGACAAGGCTGTCAACGCTTTTGTTCTGGTGAGCTCTCTTTGAGCATTCAGAGTGCAGGTGTCTTATGAAGCTAAACACAACCAGGAGTCTCTCAAAATCCATTTCATAAACTGTTGCTAAAGGGAGCTATGGTGTAGCATTCACTTGGGCAAAGTTGTCAATAGTGACGTCTGGTTTTGGTCACCTGTTTATGGGACCCTGTGTATAGAGGGCCTCAACACTGCAGATCTTTGTGCAAATTGAGATCACATCTGTATGTAGATCTCTACCGTTCAGGGATTCAGGTCTCAAGCCATCATGATGGGAGTGGCTATTAGAAGACCTAGATTTCAGATTCAGGCAGGGGCATCACTGGCACTGGGCTTACGGGGCTCGAGCCCTGACTCCCAGCACCTGAGCCCTGGGTCCGCCACTGGGCCGCCCATGGCGGCCGTGTGATTTCATGGCTTGAGCCCCAAGTCGCAGCATGCCAAGCCCCAGATCTTTTCTCAGGCCAACGGTGCTGCTGGGTTCAGGGATGCTTCCATCTGGAGTTTTGTGTCAGGGTCCTCTTTAGTCAAACTACTCAGTGCATGTGTCTTTGGGAGGTTAGAATGGGAGGGGAACCAGGGTTTTAGGAGCTGTAAACTGAGCACCCAAAATTGGAAGTTGGGGCAAGACTGAATAGGATGGTTTGGGTTTGTTGGCCTAAAATTACAGCTGCTGTGAGGCAGAATGGCAACAGAAGGATGCTGCAGACAGCATAACACTCTTGTGACCCTCCAGTACAGCAGCCGTCCTGACATAAGCTGCTGTTGGTTGTTTAGATCTGGTCTTGTGTCAGAGCAAAACTTTATGAGGGTGTTGAATTAAGTGCAGGGTAGACGAGGGAGGGAAGGAGCCAACAGCCAGACATAAAGGGATGAAGCAGAAGATTCAGGGCCTACTCCTGGCCTCACAACAATGCTACCCACGTGGGTGAAGAGCCCCAGTTTCGGCAGAGTTAAACCTCGCCTGCCGCAGCTGAATAAGAGCGTTGCCAATCCAACCTGCTGGAACGCTGATCCGATCATGGACAACGTTGTTAGGACCCTCCCAAGGCCTTTCAGTTCTTGCTTCACTGATGGGAGCAGAAGCCCAGAGTCCAGCAGCAGGCAATACGACATGTTTATTGGGCTCTTTTCCACACCAGCAGCCATCAGGACCCCATAGTCCTTTACACCAGGGGTCTCAAACACGCGGCCCGCAGGCCTCATGCGGCCCCTAAAGCTATTTCCTGCAGCCCACAACAACACTTTTGTTACTGATATTTGCAATATCATTGTATGAAAAGGTTTCAATGGTGCAGCTCTTGGGCTAACGTAGTACTCATGTGGCCCTCTACTAGTCCTTGTAGTGATTTGAGTTTGAGACCCCTGTTTTAAAGCAATGTTTCCCCTCCCAGTAAATTTCCACCCTTCTCCAATAAATTCCCCTGTTTTTCCTCCTTCTCCTTCCAGGTTTGCCTTAGTTTTATAACGTATTTTAACCAATCATTTCTTTATTATTTTAAGAACCAATGCTACCATATTGTAATATAATCCTCCACCCAGTCATAGCCCACCAGCTTAGCTGATTGCAACTAATTACAAGACAGACAGAAGCAATTAAGGCAACAGACAGAAGCAATTCAGGCTGCAGACAGAAGTCCTCAGAGCAATAGATACCAGGATGACCAAACAATGCAAAAGGTAGATGCTATCCCTACAAGCGTTTGCATACATGACAGTATGCTATCAGCTTTGAACATTTTAAAATCTTCCCTTATCTTGAGGTGTTAGCCTCTTCCAACCTGCTGTGTTGGAAGGCATGAATGTGACGGCACATTTCCCAGCTTATGGCTCCCTCTGATGCTTTTTGCCTTTGTTTGGCCAAAGTACAAGGCCCCAGCTGGTCAAGCTGATTCTTTGATTTGCTACCACTGCAACTACGGAGTGATGCGACATATTTAGAGGAAATCATAGGCCTTATAGGCAGGCCTAGATCTCTCTAGTCTAACAAACGTTTCTGGGGCTGGGGAGGTGGCACAAAGCTGCACCCAATGAGGGAGGAAGGGATTGGGTCTCCTCAGGAATGAAAAAAAGGGTAGCCTGTTTCCACAGGTGAGCCCAGGCAAGGCTGTCTGCCAGTGCATGGGCAATCACGGCTCTTGGCCTTCTTCCTGTCCACACCATGGACTTCTTCTGGGGTGTAGTGCACCTTCAGTAGCCCCGTCGAAGGCACAGCCCCTCTCATCCACCTTACGCTGGCATCTTGCACGGGCACCTGCATCCCAGAAGCTGCAGCTTCAGTTTTTTTTAAACCCTAGTTTTCTTATTGCTAAAACAAATGGGTGTTTGTGGAGTGCTTTGCCAGTTTTGGAAAGAAAGTGACTGACTGATACCAAACTGCAACAAATAAAGCGACCAGAAGTGTTACCAGGGTCAGTCGTTAACCACTGGAACATCTTGCCTAGGGATGTGGTGGGTTTTTTTTCCATCCCTTGAAGTTTTTAAATCAAGTCAGGCTGGCTTTTAAAAGAGTTGCCATAGTTTCCAGAGAAGATATGGGCAGAAATTACTGGGTGAAGTTCTTTGTCTTGTGTTTATGCAGGAAGCCAGCTTAGCTGAGGCTGAGGGACCCACATGGCTTTGAAATCCATGACTCTGTAACATATGCCAACCTCAGCCTGCTTGATACTCTTCCACATTGTGTCCTACATGTGGATTTACTCCAACTAATCCTTTTTAATACCAAAGTTTCTGTGCTTGTCCGTTTTCCACCCGCCTCACCGGTGTGGCACAGTTGCCTCACATCACTACACCGAATGTAACAGGCTTGTGATTCTCTTTTGCAGGCGTTTACCCTGTATGCATCTATTTCACCAAGTGTGTGTGGATCAGTGGCTAGCAACCAGCAAGAAGTGCCCGATCTGCAGAGTGGACATTGAAACACAACTTGGCTCTGACAGCTGAAAGAACCAATTCGACGCACCATTTTCCTTACCAGGTCATATGGCCATAAGCCCTTGCAGCAAAATTTTGCCTTCTGAGCCATTTGATTTAGAGGAAAAGTCTGCAAGCACATTAGGGAAAAGGAGGAGTTGGGCTAGTGATATCTAGTGATAGGAGAGGAACCTAACAGCCATATTGGCCCAATGTATGGGAGCTGGTATTCCCAGAGCTAGAAGGCCTTGTGCTGCAGAAGATTTCGTATGAACATGAAGGAACTAGTTTGTGGTTAGCCTGGCTTGTCAATCCTGGGGTTCGCAAGGATTGTATATATACCTCTCAAATAAGTAGACACGTTAGGGGGTCTTTAGCTATTTCTGTGGATGGCAACTGGAGCATGTTAACTTAAGAAATGTCGTGTTTGGTGCCCTAGTCATCTTGTGGTGGACATGTCGCTGTTAACCTAATTTGCACCAAATATTTTTTTCATAGGTTCCTTATTTTGGTGCCTGACTGAAATGTGGCAGAGGAGAAAAATAAGTCAAATCTTCCCACTTTAAGGAAAATTAGAGGTGAAAAAGCAAATTCCTGTTTACAGTTAGAAGGATCGTGCTCTTTGCCTCTTCTGCATTTATTTCTTGGATTATGTTTACAGTGTGTAGCAAATTTAGAGATGCCTAAAAGAAAATCTGACTGAAATGAACAAAACAATAGGGAGAGGTTTTATTCTTGCTTATCTGCTGGTGCTGGACACTTTATATGGGGCATGATCTTGGGACAGATGCTGCTTCTCCTGCTTCTGTAGCTTAATGATGTAACTTGGGTTGCAGTGTCCAAGGAGAGCCACAGGATGGTTTATTATTGTAATTTGTCCTACCATAGTCTCATCTATCAGTGCAGTTTCCAGTGGCCCTGCAATGTGTCTGATCCCTTTCTCCAAAGCAGGCCCAGAGTCCCTCACAGGAAGATGCGTCAGATGCTAACCTGGCCTCACACCATTGTCTGTCTGATGGAGAAAGCGAATCTAGTAAGCTGGTTAGAGTCATGCGACTCTGCAGGAGTTTTTAGGGGATGAATTGGCCTGGAAATATGTTTGCAGTATCATGAGGATTATATTCTTCCTTTGTCAGCCAATGCACAGACCCTATTCTCATATCAAAGTGGATATCCAGAATAGGGAAAACTGAACATGGCTAGCATGCCTGCTTATAAATAAATTCCTAAACTCATGGTCTTCTTTGGATAGCAGGCTAAAAACTTCAGGGGATCTAATGAAACGCCTGGAGCAGGGCTCTTATTTAAACTCCTTTACAGGCTCTTGGAAGGAAGGAAGAAAAAGGATTGCTTCCAGCTGCATTCTGCACCAAATTCCTTTCTTCTGCTCTTTCCTTAACGATTTAGATGAAACTGCAGCTTTTTGCAGTTTAGAAAGGAAGAATCAGCAGGGCGATTACAGTTCAGCTGGAATTCTGATGGCTTTTTAAAAGTCCACCTTTTTCCTCTGTGAAAAATCTGATATTTGTCCTGATGACGAGATGCAGAGGCAAATAACGGGATAGTGGAGCCATACTGTAATAAGAAATAGCTGACAACATGAAAACATCAGTATAGTAAAGGAATTTAGACATATGAGATAATTTACTACTTGGTCTGAATTTCAAAATAAAGAAGTGTGTGTATATACAAGCACACCTATATAATAGACATCTATGGCGGGAGTGCTGAAAAGGAAATGGGTGCTAGTTTGGCAGAAATATGAGGAAAATGAAGATTAGAATTAATCACTGGCATGCCAAAATAATGGAGCTTTCAGATCTGTGTTCCCTTTGAAATAAATATTTCAGCTTATTTGCCACGAGAGACGTTGAATTAAGTGCATGTTGACTCTTTACTCAGTCTTCTTTATCTGACAACCGTCTGGAGGATCGGAATCAACAACCAGGCATCTCCAGGCTTTTAATACATTTTTCATGAACTTGGGGAGCAAAAAAGTGACTAGAGGATTTTTAATCAGAAACATATATTTAAAATGCTCATATGGCAGATGATTTCTTATTCTCATGAGTACCTCTTTCAGAGGAGCTAAGTGATGTTTTCTAAGTGGAGATGAAGATAAATTACACTAACTTGGAGAGATCATAGAATTCCTGTGAGCTGTAATCGGAAAATGCTGACCCCCCCCCCAAATGCCCAGGATATATTATTTTCCGAGTCTGTAGAATAAAATTAATGGTAGGGCTGGGGTGAGTGACTGCATCGGCATTCTCACAGGCTAGACTCTCCAATTCAATGCAGTAATTTCTTGCAGGGTCGCCATCTCTTCAGCAGGTCTGTCATGCTAGGCGTGGGGAGGAGGGAACGATAATAACTTTTAACGGCAGATGCAGGAGATGTAATTTATAAATATGTTTTGAACCACTGTTCTCGTCCTCCATGTGCATGGGATGAGAACAGTGACTGGGGCTGGGATGAGGAACTGCTCTTGCAAAATTCATTCTCAGGGCAGGTCTACACCGCCCATCACTTTTGAGAGCAGTTGAATGGAGAGTCGGAGATTGCTTAAAATAATTTGCATACCTCAGCTCAACTCCCCTATGCCTCGCACATCCGCTGCACTGAGTTGAAGGAAGGGGTCTCCCTTCATCTCAGTGCTAATCCAGTTGCCTGGGTTGCCTTAAAAAATCAGCTTCTAGATCAACTAAGCGGGTCTTCCCATTCAGAATCAGTTGATCAGGAAGAGCGATCTGATGGCAGCAATTTTACCGCAGTTTATGACGACTAGCCCTGAAAAATTCGTGCATTGTTTAATTTTGCCACAAGATGACGTCAGTGGTCATTTCTACTTTATTCTTGTCGAACTTGACGGTCTGGACCCTTAGACTAGAAGGGCTGCGTGCCCTGGGCAATAAACTGTCTGGTAATGAAATGTGGGCCTCAGTCCAACAGCAGCAGATTCATGCATCATTAAAAAATAATACCAGGGAGCAAAACAAGATGTTGCTCTCTAAATGCACTGTAATCCGCTCTACCCGGCATCCACCACAGCCTGCTCCTGCCAGGTGCTGAGGATTTCCAAGGAGGATCCTCTAATGAAGTGAATAGGAATTAAGGCTACTCAGCACCTTGCATAAGGTGCTCAGACCCTTTCAGGACTGCAGTCTTGCCTGGAAAGACGCATTAAAGTGGGAAGGAAAGGAGTAATTCAGGCCCTTGCTTGGAATGAACTATTCAATGGGGAGGAAGTGAGCGCTTCCAACTCCTGCATTTTATGTCTATGCGAAAGTATTATTATTTGCCTAATGAACAAGCACAGTTTTTAAAACGCTGAAGAAAGCACCAAACTTCCATGGTCTGTGTGAGTGAGTGACACAGTGGCACGCGAGAGCTTGTGACGTCTGAAGTTTGCATTTGGTGTGTCAGGTTCCCTTGTCTTTTAATAGCTTGTATGAGTAGAATGAGCTAATAGAGTGATTTTTTTCAAAACAAAACAAATCTCTAGAAACAGAACATAGTTTACAGGGTTTTGTGAGTTTAAATGCCTTATATTTAACAATCATAATTTATGACTAACTTGTAGATATTGTGGGTTCTTATTTAATTATTTTTATAGTTGTTTTTGCATTTTTAATTATAATTTATTTATTTAGAAATTAATACTAATTTTTTTTTATTACTCCTATTACCTCATTTTTGCATTGTTTCTGGGAATGGAATGTTTTGCATGCGTCGGTACTTAAAAAAATAAACGGGGGCAGGGGGGGAAGCTTATCATGTCAAAAAAAAAATCAGGGTGTGTGATTACAAACTGTATTACTGTGGTGCTGTTACCTTGGATACATTCCATAAAAATGCAAACCTTTGATTCTGTGTGCTGTGACATAGTGGAAAACTGCAATATAGTGACTGTGTTTAGCACCTATATATATATATATATATATATATAAATATAAAAATATTATTTGCACTCATAATCAAACTATGGGGATCCTTTCGCTCATGCCCAGCTGCACCGAAGGAAAACAATAGCACGCCTCAGAACCAAATAAGTGGGTTGGTCCCGCAAGCCCCTTGACTGTCTTCAGTGGGAGTTACATGCTCAGAGGGCCGGCAGCCTCAGGACCATTGTAACATAACATAGACCTAGGACTGGAAAGCAAAAACCAGCTTAGTGTAGGTTCTCCCCTTTGGAAAAAGAGCCTCTGCAGGTCGCCTTCTTGCTAAGTATGCCGTGGTCACTGTTAAAAAGCCAGTACAGTAATCGCCAACAGCAAGGCCACAGTGGTATCTGCGAGGCCAGCATTTCTACCTATAGTTAGAGGAGGAAAATTGAGCACAGCCCCTCGTCCCATAATTAGCCCTGGTGAAATGAGTGAAACTTACTTGCATGAGGAAGGCAGCAGGGTGAGCTGTACCGGCCATGTCTCACATGCCATGATGCAGGGGCTATTATTTGTGTTAAAGTAGCTTCTGAGGTCCCCCCTACTGAAACTGGGGCCTTGTGCTCGGCACTGTACATACAGAAGAAGAGAGCCCCTGCCCCAAATTTCTTGCCACCTAAGAACAACAAAGGGGGAGAGGGGAAACAGGCACACAGACGTAGTGTTTTTCTAGTGACTACTGTCCTACAGCTCAGCCTGACCTGCCAATTTCCCTTTCAACTAAACTTTCACCTTCCCTCCGTGTCTCTTGTTCAGTGTGTGCGCGTGTGCATTAGGCAGTCATTGGCTCAGCATGCTACATATCCAGCCAGCTAACAATTTCAAGGGGGGGTGCATATCAAATGAGGTGGTCTGCCTGCTGAGATGACCAAATGGGGTTTTTACAACCTGATTTTGTGGCTGATCTCATGTGTCCCGTGCAAGCAGGAGGCAGTGCAGGGCTGGGCCCTGGAACTGCACAGCAGCAGACGCCCTCTTAGCATTTCTGTTAGGGAGGCTCTGAGCACATCTGAGTGCTGATTAATCAAGGTCACGTTCAGGAAGGCTCATTTCTTTGCTCACTTGCGGCTACCATGGAGAGGTAGGGGGAGAGATGACACGTCTGTTGCTTTGGCACCCCCACTGGAAGGGGCAAGAGCACATTGAAGAGCGTAGGGCACCACAGAGACCGGTTTGGGGCCGTGGCTCTTCTCCTGCATGGAAGGACCACTGTGTAGAAAGAATAGCTGTGAAGCCAGCAGAGAATTAGGTCTGGAAGTATTTTTTTTTTCCCCCTGTGTAATTTTATTGTCGCACTTTGCCAAGTGAGCCAATGTCTCAGTTGGTTCAGTGACAGCACCACCACCACTCACAAAACGTTATCAATTGCCTGGAATTGAAGACTCTAGGAAATTTGGTTTAAATAAATCCACATCATTTGACCCCTCACCCCCCGGCCGCCCACCTGCCCGCCATTTTTTTTATACTTTCCCCATCACCAAGCTGTAGCTTAACATGACACAGTAATTTCAGTCAACGTCTTCACCAGACTTTTTTTCTCATTTACATTTACAGAGACCTTGCAAGCATGGGCTGCCTGAAGGCTGTAGGATTTTTGTCACTGGCGCAGTGGCTCCCAACCTTTGGGGCAGCAGTGCCCTATTCCAGTGAAACTTTTTTTTAACTACTGCCGTTCGAAAAATTTTAATATTGAGCATCTTTCTCAATGCGCCCCCGCCTCCAGTGCCTCCTTAGCTTTTACTGCCCTCTTGAACTTCAAAAGTCCTCCCTCCCACCCCGAGCATGGTACTGCCCTCATTGGGAAAAGCAGGTTTTAGCGTTTGAGACAAGGTGACCAGTTGTGCAGAGCTACAGGCTGCTAGCTGGTGGGACATCTCGCATTCCTGCTAGTAAGCCTATGTGTTGCAGGCCTTGGTTAAAGCCTCTACACTGGATAACACCAACAACCGTACTAGACACGCTGGGGTGTAGTAAATGCAGCGCATCAGCCTGTGTCTGTTTATATGACTATAAGCATCTCTGCTTACCATGTAAACAGTCCTGGGTCCAAGCCCCAGGAGGTTGGAGTTGATGATCTCATGAGGTCCCTTCCAACCCTATGATTGCATTGTATTGTAAAGCAGTTGTTCTACCCTTTGGCCTCCAGGCCTTTTCAAAGTTGTCCTTGGAGCCCCTTCTTCTGGATGCAGAAGGGAATCATGGCCTATGGGCCAAGACAAAGTATGTTGCTGCAGGGCTAAAGGACTGGACCAGGCCCCTTACTGCAGCCAAGGGCTGGGAGATTAAATGCATCACACCCCCTGGCTGTAGGCGAGAACAGGCAACGTGCTGTGCCTCGGTCCTTAGGTGCTGCAGTCCCTGCTGGAGCCAGAGGGACTGATCTTCTGCCTCCCCAGCTGCAGAAGGGAGCCACGGCCTAGGGACCCAGTGTAACACACAGGGCTCCAGCAAAGTGCAGTTTCCCTGCTGCAGCCAGGGAGACGGGAGATCACCAAGGAGGCAGCCTCCTCGCTGAACTCCTTCCATCTACATGCAATGGGGGGGGTGGCCTCTGGTGGAAACTGGTGGCCCTTCAGTGCTGAAAAACTGCTATCTGTGGCCCTTGAAGCAAAATGGTTAGGACCTACTGCTCTAGGGCATAACTTTTTGAAAGGTTGAGGATGCTTGTGAACTTTGCATTCACGTTTGCACCCACAACCAAGTAGCCAGGGGTGGAAGTATTCATCATCGGCCTCACAATTCAGTTGACAGGGCAATGATGCAAGAACAAATGTTTCAAGTGTAGAAGGGAAATGCCTGCCTCTGTAAAAATGTGTCCATAGATGTCTGACGTGACTAGTGCACTCAGCCTATAGCAGAAGCCATTTTAAAAATAACTGACAATCATGTCATGAGCTGTTTCCTGTCCTAAGTAGAAGGAAAAGTATGGTAACTGCTGATTCTTTAATGCCACCACGCTATAACCGAACCAGACCTAGCTGCATTAGAGACAATACCAGACCATTGTCATTCCTTAGGAGTAACATAGTGTAATCAATGAAAAGTTTTTTTAATAAGTCTGCAAAGAGACTTGTGTTGAGCTGGTAAGTCATTTCCAAATAAAAGCCTACCTTAACTGCCTCCAAACTTAAATGAAATTAGAAGAAGGGGAGTAATACACTGTCGCTCCTAAACAACACACTTGTATTTTGAGCGCCTGGAACTAGCAATTGCCAACAGTGTGGTACCTGAGATGCTGGCGTGTCTACCTATGCGTAGAGGAGGAAAGTCGAGCCCATATTGTGAGAGAGCCCCGACACCGCATGCTAGCTCTTTTAGGATTGTTGGTTCTACTCCCAACACATGGCAGATAACAAAACCAACATTTGATCCTCTTTGCCATTCACAGGGGTCAATTCAAAGTGTTGCCCCTCTCCCGTTCCAGCGAGTATTCGTGATGACAGTGCTGGTGTATCCAGTAGGGGGCATCGCAGCAGCAGTGTGTTCGGTGGCTATCAGCAGCCACAGCCGAACAATGGTGCGTTAAACGAGCAGCTTGTTAGCTAAAGCGGGCTGATGCACTCTGTGATATATTAACCTGAAGCCATAGCTGCCCTGGCAAAGATCAGGGGGTTCCACTACCTAAAGCTATTAGTAAGACACTAACTAAGGAATTAGCCTTGCAATTAGGCAATTTTTTCCCTCCATAATTTGTTGACTGGCTTAATCACCTTTTTTTTGGTCCCTTAAAGGTGCTGCTTAACGTGCTTTGTTATTATCCTCTGCCAACAAACCCCATTCTGTAGTATGAACTTCCCACAATGTGGATTTGTTTCGCCTAAGGGCACCACAGGGCAAACTACAATGAGTGGACAAACACAGAACCTGCTTCCCCCTCCTTCCTTTAATGGCAAGGGCAAGAGAAAGGATTTTCCACAATTTTTTTTTTTTTTTTTTTTTTTGGTAATCCTACTGCTGTTCTGTTGTGCTGTGCAACATTTTGCTACATAGACTATTTTATAGAAGAAAGCTAGACAAAATATTTATTATTAATATTAAAGCAATAGTGCATTGACAAAATGAAGAGACATTAGAAATTGTGTAAATGCTTAGATTCACTTTTGGTGGATTTTTTGTACTTTATTTATAACTAATAAAATGAATTGCATTGCTAACAACATCCCCTGTGTCCGTGGACATTATTTATTTCTGCACATACACACACGTGCACGCAATTTAGTCCAAAGCCCATTGATTCAGGCCACAGCTCTGCACACTAGGTGACGTCTATAAAACATTTTTCAGCATGGAGCACACTGTGGGTCAGCTCCTCAAAGGGGTTTAGGTCCTCTGTCTGGGTCAGATTAAGGCAGGGGCTTAAGGGGCTGCAACCCCAGATTAAAGGGGGAGGGTCCTGCAGGCCTCCCCAAAAAATCTTGCCTAGCTGGCCTGAGTGGTGAGCTGCTGCTGCTCATCTTCAACCTGCGGCTCAGTCTCTGGGCTGACTGGTCCGCTCACCAGCCAGCCTGGGGGCAAGGCAGGAGTGCCGCGTCCTCTGGCCCACCGCTCCCCAGCCTCCAACAGCCGCCTCGGCTTGTGCCATCACCTCCCAGCTCTGCAGCCACCCTGCAGCAGTGCCAGCAGGCCCTGGACCCCTTGATCCCCAACCCCCAGGCAAAGGGGGGGCCCACCAGGACAGACGGCCCTGCTGCCCCAGCCTGTATCCAGCCCCATCTTCTATGGAGGTCATTGGCACCAGACGCCCAAATATCTCCAAGCATCTGGACCTGTAGAATTCAGGCTTGTTGGCAGCAGAAACGCTCTAGTTTTTACTGGGACAGTCTGTGTTAACCATGAAATTAGAGCAAATTACGCACCCCCCCCCCCCTTCACATATTAGGCTGATGCAATTCAGCACGTGGATTGGGGGTGTAGGGACATCATGTAGCATTTCCTCACATGAGGCAAAGGGAACACCCATGGGGTCTAGCAAAAGCGCCTTTGTAAAGACACTGGGTATTTTGTGAAATTAGTGGTTCCTGAGCAAACTTGGCACCATTTGTAGTTTGCTGGGGCACTGGCACGCGTTAGCACCTGGTGATGCTGACAGGACAGGTCAGAAAATGTGTGGCCAGGGACTGTGAACCATCTTGGCCCAAGTTCACCCTGTCAGCTCAGACTGGAAATCTGATGGTACTGGTCAAGGGAAGCCGGCTGTGTGCCCATGCATGGTGCAGGGGGTAGTGCTGTAGCACAACGGGTTTCAAACTTTTTTCCTCAGGACCCAGTTGAAAAAAATCTTTTACGCCCATGACCCAACAATTACATCTTTCAGCAATGCAGTCCAGTCTTTTGGCGATGGTGCCGCAATGCAGTACTTGAAAACCTGCTGTAGTGTGCCCCTGTCAAAAGTGGCACATGCCTGGGAAGAGGGGGCTGGAGGCAAGAGCAGGACCTGCGAGGGCTGCAGAAGCTCCGACAGATTCGGGGATTTGTCTGGGGAGTGGGACCCAGAGGAGCTAGGACAGGTCTGCGCAGGAGCAATGCCGGCCCAGGAAAAGACCCAGGGCCCAAGCCCCACCCCTTGGTCCCGATTTGGGGCCTGGGCCCAATCTGGTCCCAGGGCTCCGGGTAGGGCCCAGATCAGGCTCCTGCTACCATCAGCCCAGGCCCAGACCTGGGACAGGACCGGGGCCAGGGAAGACAGCCACCGCTGTAGGCGGCCTGGCCCTGGATCCTCGGCGCTCGGGGCACAAGCCCTATCTGTCCACAACCAGTGATGCCAATTAACCAAAGTTGACTTTCAATCTCTAAAGGGTTTAGCACCATTGATTCAAAGCCAGTCTCCACCATCCTCCACTGGTAGGCAGACAATATTCAGCTTTGTCCTGTGCCTTCTAGTTCCTCATTGGTGAAAGCCGCAAAAGTCCTTCTCTGACATCAGTGGTTGGGAATATGAGCGTACTCCTAGCCATTGAAATGGCCACCAACACCAAAATTGGTGAAGAAGCCACCTGGGTGCATAACTCTGCAGGGCCACTGACATGCTACAGTCAATCAGACAGCTTCTGCGGCACTTCAGGAAGGGGCATGGGCAGCGTCGCCACCCAACCAAGAAGACTAAAGGGGCTGTGAAGGAGCGTCTTGGACCTCACAAGTATCTGCTGCCCAATCATAGAATCATAGGGTTGGGAGGGACCTCATGAATTCATTTAGTCCAACTCCCTGCTAAAACCAGGGCTACTTCTACTAAATCATCCCAGCCAGGGTTTTTTCCAACCAAGCCTTAAATATCTCCTAAGATGGAGCTTCCACCACCTCCTTAAGTAATCCATTCTGGTGCTTCATCACCCTCCTAGTGAGAA
Source organism: Podocnemis expansa (assembly GCA_007922195.1). Classification (NCBI taxonomy): domain Eukaryota; kingdom Metazoa; phylum Chordata; order Testudines; family Podocnemididae; genus Podocnemis; species Podocnemis expansa. The sequence continues at coordinate 14,127,314 of ML682015.1, read as the reverse complement.
AGTTTTTCCTAATATCCAAGCTCAACCACCCCATCTGCAACTTGAAACCATTGTTCCTTGTTCTGTCCTCTGTTACTAACGAGAACTGCCTAGCTCTCTCCTCGCTGGAGCACCCTTTCAAGTAGTTGAAAGTTGCTACCAAATCCCCCCTCAGTCTTCTCTTCTGCAGGCTAAATAAACCTAGTTCCTTCAGTCTCTCCTTGTAGGTCATGTGCCCCAACCCCTTAATCATTTTCGTTGCCCTCCGCTGGACTCTCTAATTTGTCAATATCCTTTCTGTGGTTTGGAGCCCAAAACTGGACAAAGTATTCCAGATGTGGCCTCACCAGTGCCGAACAGAGGGGAATAGTCATGTCCCTGGATCAACTGACACCACACCTATTAATGCAGCCCAATAGGCCACTGGCATTTTTGGCAACAAGAGCACATTGTTGACACGTTAATCAAGTAAAGGTAGCTTCCCGCCACATACCCTCTCAGGGTCAGGCCATCCACAGGAAGACGGAACACACGTTTCTCCAGCATTTTGACCATTTCAAAGGGACTAGCAGGAATGCACAAAAAATGGGAGACACTCACTTACATTATGGTTGGCTGCCTCTGCCCAGGGTTCTTTATAACCTAGTTTACCTGATAAGATTTATAGTATTTAACTGAGTGATCTGATTTTGTTTTGCTTGGGAGAGAATAGTATGGAGTTCTTGACTATTAAAATGTACTAGCTGATGTTCATACTTATTCTAGGGGTGAAGGCTGAATGAATCCTGACTATTGAATGGATTCAGCTACAAATCTACTCCTAAATAAGGAATCAGTATGCTAAAAACAGGACCCTATTTGAGGGCTAAATAAAGCATTTATAAAGACGTTTCAGCTAGAGAGCTGTAGTATAGCATTACTAACTTCATAATCATGCTGAGTTCACTTTGGGATATGTCTACACTGGAAGCCCTGTTAAGTCACCTTAACAATGTTGACTTTAATTAGCCTTAAAGTTGACCTTGTTAAGTCAGCTTAGAGTGTCCACATTGAAAAACGCCTGTTGACTGCCAGCATCCACATTGGCAGGTGCGAGGTTGACCCTTCCTGCTGGCCCAGAACTCTGCGAGGGGGCCTGGAGGCCAATTAAGGTGACTTAAAGGCTATTTTCCATCTACACTGGCTTAAGTCGACTTAATAAGGTCAACTTATGCATTATCTCAACCTTAAGAGTTGGTGTTATTAAGTCAACTTAAGGAAGCACTTAAGTCAACTTAATAAAAGCCCAGTGTAGCCACGGGGGTCTATAAGGTTGACGTAAGCTTCCTTAAGTCAACCCAAGACTCCAGTGTAAGTGAACCCTTCATAAGAGGAGGAGTGTGGGTGCATGCATGAGAGAGAGAAAGTGTGTGTAAACAGGCCAACTGGTCTCCTGGTGCCAGATCTGAAACTCACTTGCTCTGTGTGGATCTCAGTTGATGTCCTTCCAGAGGATAATAGCATTATGAGAACTCAGTTGAGTTCACAATTATTTTATCTTTGAGAGATCAGCAGCAGAACCTAATCCCTGCTGCTTTAGGGAGCAAGTTGCTAGCACCCTTCTGCCTGATACCGCAACCAGTAAGAGCACCTGGGAGGGAGGAAAAAGTCTCTGCGCCCATTCAGAGTTGATAGGGCCATGCTTTTATTCAGCCTTCCCATTTCTTTATTCACACTTTGTAACAGCTTTACTCTACCAGTAGTTGCCAAGAGTCAGAGGTGCTAGTTGTAGAGTAACCCTTATTCAATGCTTGATAGCATTTATCATCTGACTCCTACATTGCAATTTTGAGCAACCACTGTTTGAATCAGTATCAAAGATGAATATGGTTTTTTTAGCATCGTCCCACGTTTTAAAGGGTCTTCTATGGATAACTTTACTGAGAAGCTAAGGGGCCTGCTGAATCATGATGTCACTGCTCCTGTTTTCACTTTGGTCAGTTCACAGCTGAATTAAAGTCAACCTTGTTAAGTTGATTTAGAGAGTCCACACTGAAAAACACCTGTCAACTGCCCACGTCCACGCTGGCAGATGCTAGGTCGACAGAGGAGTGGTGCGTTGTGGGTAGCTGGAGGCCAGCTAGTTGACTTAAGGAGTTTCCCTGTCTAAAGTCGCCTTAATAAGGTTGACTTAAGCATTGTTGACCTCAAGAGGTGGTGTTATTAAATTGACTTGAGGAAGCACTTAAGTCGACCTAATAAAAGCCCAACGTGGCTGCAGGAGTCTGTAGGTCAACTTCACCTTCCTTAAGTCAACCTAAGACTTCAGTGTAGACGTGTCCTATGATATCAGAAGTAGCTACTACTCTATCCTAGGGTGCATAGAAGCAGGAGTATAGCCAGCCCCTGCTTTCTGGCGGGGCCCCATACGCTTCCGGGTGAGCCTGGACAGGTCTGCTTCTGGTCGCATGACCAGAAGGCTCCTGCCGAGGCTCCAGTCGCCTACCAACAGAAGCGTTGCGAGGCGGAGGGAGGGGAAGAGGCAGCCCCACCCCGTCACAGGCTGGACCTGCGGGTGGAGGAGGAGCCACCCCCAATCTGCCTGCAGATGCTCCTCCACCTGAAGTGCAGCTGCTCATGGCTACCCACTGCCGTGGCAGCAAGCTCATGCTGCTCCCAGGCCCTACAGTGAGTGGGTTGGCCTGCTGGCCAACTGGGTGGGCACATGCCCATCCAGGCCCACCCATAGCTATGCCCCTACATAGAAGTGTAATGAACCACTATGTTCTCTAACCTCATTTTCACTTTCACCTTTCGCCTGTTGCCACCTGTTCAACCCAGTATTCGCCACTGGCGCATTAGCTGCATCGTGAACAAGCTAATGAGGTAGAAGAATGGGAGAATCTTTTCATTACTAAATAGACAGAGGCTGAGACATGGAGTGTGGTACAAAAGGTGTAGTGTAAGGCATAAGGCCCAAGCAGAGTCAAGCCCTGCTAATATAAAGCAGAATTAGACCGAGCTGGGCTCTTCCCTGTTACTGAGCAGATGCCTGCATGAAAGTTCACTGTCCAATGCGTGAACAGGGCTGGCGTTGCAGAAACACAAGCACTCATAGGCACTAAGTATTCACATCAACACATTCCAGCAGGGTGGTACCAGAACACCCTGATGCCAAGTATGGTATAAACACTCCCGGAAGATAACAAACCATGTTTATTGCACCTAAAGATAAGCTCGGGATGACTGTATGGTGGATAGCAATGCTGTGAGCAAACCAAGACGTCCAAGGTAAAGGGTGGTACCTAACCACTTCAGAGAGGCAATATGTGATGTTTTTGTGTCTGTGTGTAAAAGGAGTCTCAGAGGGGATATTTTTTAGCCAAGAGGGGCATGCAAAGGCCCACCATTCACAGAGCCGAGCCATTATAATAGGCACAAATTTTTCAGTGGTAATAAAGCCTATGCAGGCTTCCAGGCCCGTGCTGCCTCACTAGTAAACTGGCCAGGTGCCTTCATGACTGAAATGGATCTGTGGCATTTGTGGGATGGTTTTCTCAGAGCCTGCTGCAGGGGTGAGCCGGCCAGAGTCAGTGTGGCATGCAGTGAGAGTGGATGCAGCCCACAATTGACAACAGGCTGCATCCAAACAAGAAAAGAAAGAAAGAAACAATAAAATGTGCTCAGCCCTCCTTAAGGAGTAACCAGTTAGACAGCAAAATAGTAAAAGTGCAGTGATGAGGAGAAACAATCTGACCAATTTACAGGCCCAGAAGGCAGCGCCTTTGCGTGAATCATCACAGCACCTTTGAAGTCAATGGACCGTTGACTACTTGGACTAGATGAGGCTCTCTTCCAACAGGGTCGCAGCATTGCAACGAAGGCATTCATTTTCACCACAGGTTTCACAGCCTGACGCTGGAAAAATGTCATTGAACCTTGCCATGTTCATAGCAAGCCAGTGAATCGTGTCCCCCCCCCCCCATGAGATGAGATAGAGTTTAGTTTCATAGAAAACCAGGGGTAAATTTTAAGTTGGTGGGGTTTTTTTTTCTCCCTGTCATGATTGCCCTCTTTGGTCACAGCATGCTCAGCGACCACTGGTGCTTCATTAGTAAAATAGTTCCTGGTGTTTACGATGGCCGTTAGGCTGATCTTGGTGAAGCAAATTGTGGGAAGGCTTTTCCTCTGAGTGACTCCCCATGATATGAACTGCAAGTGCCTCGGGAAGCTGACTGCATGACCAAGTGCCATCTCTGTAGTCCTTTAAACCTAGGACTCAGACAGAGAGGGAAAGCCAGCTTAGAGCAATGCTGATGTAAGGCAGGCTTAGGAGCTGTACCTAACAGCTGCTGAAGTGGAGCAACGAATCTGCATGGGTTCTGTAGGGTCCTGTATTAGGATGGTATTTGCGTACTAAGTGCAAAGCATAGTGGGTAATGGTATTTGGGGTCAATCTACTGACAAATCTGTCAATATCTGTAATTCTACTGAAGGGAAATACAAAATACTGTCTTTGTAAATTGCTACTCTCTGTTTGTTTCACGTCTGTCTGGATTAGTTAAATGGTAAAAACTACCCTTAGTTAAAAAGAAGCTTGAAAGAAAGGTGACTGCATATTTCAGACTGAAAAAGACAAGGAATGGGGCAAGGCTTCACATTCGCTTGATTGGGAGCAAAATATTGGAGGTGTTCCTATCTCACTTCAGCCTCCTTGTCAAATGATAGCTTGGGCTAGGCCTTATTCAAGGCCCTTTGTTATGTTAAGGGCAGTAGGTATTTACATGTTACTTGATGTTTAAGAGCTGCTGTGAAGGGGAAAGGCAGATTCTCTGAGCTGAGAAAAAACTCTTGCCCCTGAACTGAGCTATCTGAAGAGGAGCAGCAGATGGGGAGAGTGGGCGGAGCTGCTGGACAGTTGGCAGAGCTGGTGGTAAGCTGGGCAAAGTGAGTGACCGGAGGGTGGAGCTGGTGGACAGTGGGCGGAGCCAGCGGATGGGCGGAGCTGGTGGATAGCGAGAGGGGCCAGCGGTGAGCTGGGCAGAGCGAGTGACCGGAGGGCAGAGCCAACAGACAGCGGGCAGAGACGGTGGACGGTGGGAGCAGCCAGCGGCGAGTTGGGCGGTGTGAGTAACCGGAGAGCAGATCCAGTGAACAGCAGGTGGAGCCAAGGAACGGTTCTATAGTATGGAGTGAGTGACCAGTAGATGGCATCAGCGGACAGCTGGCGTGAAAGACACTCCCTACATACCCTAGGGTTTTGTCGGGAGCCTAGTTAATACTGATTCCACAGATCAGTGCCAGTTTTGTCATTAAGTCTTGTAAGTTCTGTTATGCGGTGTGAGTTGTTGGGAACTTTGCTCTGTACTAACCAGTTAGATCAGCACTATTTCTGTTATTTGGCGTTTTGCTACTATTAAAAGTTCTGTTTACTACACTCAGTCTCGTGCATGCGAGTGGGGAACCCTTACCCCTTTGGGGTGCCCAGGAAACAGTGCAGGATTCCCAGAAATCTGGGTGGGAGATCAAGCCAAATGGTGGTGCTACATTATTGGGACACCCCTAGACATAGAACCCGGCCCTTGTTCTGCCAGCCTGCCCTAGCAGAAGGGTTATATTCATGACAGGGGCTCTTAGACTGGTGTCAGGGCTGCCTCGGTCTTCTCCGGTGCCAGGTACGTCGATGCAGAGAGCCCAGCTGGTGCTGGTGTCGCCCTGACACAGCTCCCCCTCAGTGCCAATGAAGAAGAAGAAATTACACACCAAGCATGGACACATCCTAGCACTGACCAGAAAGGTGGTACTGGGGGCGTCTCACCCACGCCCCAGTGGTGAATGGGCCCCTCCAAAAGCGGCAGTAAGGGAGCCTCCCCTGACCCCAGACAGTGGGAAGGCACCAACGATGCTGATCCCTCTGATGCCTGAGGTATTTGAGGTGGCAAGGGCCATGTTGGCCATACCCATGCCTCCGCCTCGCCCCCGCGCCCCCCCCCCCCGACCACCACTGTCTAAGGGAAAACCCTCTATGGCCTCCCCAGCATGGCATCATTCCCCTTCACACCTGGAGGGAACAGCACCACCTCAAGCATCCCTAGGGGCATCTGGTTCTGGAGTCCAGCACCAGGCATTGTTCTCCTCTTTGGACAGCATTCAGAGGTAGCCCAAGAGACATGCATCATCCTCTTCATCTCCAGTTCCAAGAAGTGCCTTGGCACAGACGAAGCACAGGTCCCACCCCTGTTCCACCTGGCCTAGCGGTAAATGGCACTTCAAAGCTTCGGTGAAAAAAGGCCACCCTAGGTTCTCGAGTTCCACAGAATCAGCCTCAACACATTGTCGTGCGCAGTACTGAAAGGCCTCATGCTCAGATTCCTTTGCAGGCTCCTCTGAGTAGGGTTACCAGATAGTAAAGCACGGAAAGGAGGCCAGGGAAGTACAAAAAGGAGGACATTGGAGGACACATCAAGAAAATGGAGTGTTACTGTCATGTTCTTCTGTTGGGGGGGGGGGGGGGACTTGGACCATTTCCCCCTAAAAATAGGGTGTTCTAGGATGTTCCAGCATCCTTTAAACCCCTCAGTAAAAAGCCAGCTAAAATAATGTATTTTTAAAATGCCTGCCGGAAGGAGGAGGTGAAGGTAAAAAGGAGGACATGTCCTCCTTTTGCCTGACAGCTGGTAACCGTACCTTTGAGAGATGCCATAGAAAGAGAGGGTGCCACCTCGCCGACACTGGACTCGGTCTGCCTCCTCCTCTCCAGGAAGTGAACAGCACACCCAAAGTGAGCCAGGTCCTTACCGACAACATGGCAGTGATATTTACTATCAACCATCATGATGGAATTTGCTCCTCAGCCCTCTGCAGGGAAGCCATTTGCTTCTGGAAGTTGGCAGGAAAACACACCTTCCACCTCATAGCCTCTGAGCTACTGGGGGGTGAGGAACAATCAGGAGCACAGACTCAGCTGGCAGGTCTTACTGCAATATGAATGGTCCCTGCATGTGGGGGTATCTTTGGTGATTTTTCCAGTAGTGGGACCATCCCCATGTGGACCTATTTGCAACCCCTTTGAACTGCTAGTGCCAGCTGTTCTGTTCCCTCCGAGGCCAAAAGATAAACTCATTCTCTGATGCCTGTTTATTGCCATGGTTGGGCCCCCTCCTGTATGTCTTTCCACCAATTCCCCTCATACTCAGGGTGTTGCTGAAGATCAAGCAGGACAAGGCAAATAGCATGCTGATCAGCCCAGCATGGCTGCACCAGCACTGGTACAGTTTGTTGTGTGACCTATCAACGGCCCCTCCATGGGACCTTCCAAGGAGATGCGACCGCCTGATGCAGGACAACAGCTGGCTCCTGCACCCAGGTGAGAACGCACGTCGTCTGTTGGCCTGGCAAGTGCATGGCTGAGTGCAGAGGAGAGAGCCTGTTTGGTTCAGGTCCAATGAACTCTGCTGAGCAGCAGAAAACTGTCTACACAGGTTACCTATTGGGCCAAGTGGAAATGGGTTACTGTCTGGGCCCAGATCCAGGGCCTCTCCCCAGGACCCCCAGCTATACAGGCTATCCTGGAATACCTGTTGCACGTAGGGGTTAGCCCTAGCTTCTCTCAGGGTGCACATGGTGGCCATTTTTGGCCTTCCATCAGTCATTCGAGGGAACATCTCCATTTGCGCACCCCCATGACCTAGAGCAGGGGTCTCAAACATGCAGCGCCTAAAACTATTTCCTGTGGCCTGCAATGACACTAGTGTTACTGATATTTGCAATATTGTTGTATGAAAAGGTTTCAGTGGTGTGGCCCACAGGCTAATGTATGACTCCTCATGCGGACCTGTACTAGTCCTAATGTGTCCCTCGTGGTGATTTGAGTTTGAGACCCCCCCCTGACCTAGCGGTTCCTGAAAAGAGGGATTACATCCTCAGGTCTGCAGCTCCACACTTCAGTGGGACCGAAACTAGTGCTCAACAGACTTACAGGATCCGCATTTGAACCCATGGCTTCATGCCCTCTTTTGGTTTTTATCATGGAAGAAAAACTTCCCAGTGGTTATGACTTCAGTCTGACAGGTATCAGTGTTAAGGGGGTTGGTGTCAAACCCCAACCCTGCCACAATCTTTTTCAAAGACAAGGTTCAACTGAAGCTCCACTCAGTCTTTCTGCTTTAAGTTGCCTCCTCTTCATATTAACCAAGATATTTTTCGCTCCATCTTTTTTCCCAAACCATGCATGACAGAGGCGCAAAGGGGATGGCCCACCATAGATATCAGCCAAGCCCTTGCCTTCTACATCAAGTGGCCAAGGCCTTTCCGGAGGTCAGCTCAGCTCTTTGTTACCACACAGACCAACAGATCAACTGGTGTCTACCCCATGCATCTTGTCTTGGATCACCACCTGAATGGGGACCTGTTATGAGTGGGCCAACAGGCCTCTGCCCGGACCAGTAATGATGCACTCAACCAGAGCACAAGCAGCCTCCATGACTTTCCTCACTCAGATTCTGGTCTAAGAGATTTGCAGAGTAGCCACCTGGTTGTCTTCACATCCCACTACTCCTTTGTACAGCAGGCAAGGAACAATTCAGCTTTTGGCAGGGCGGTGCTGCCAACAGGCAGACCATAATTCTGCCCACCTTCTGAGGGAAGGCTTGAGACTCACCTGTAGTAGAATGTATGTGAGCAGCTGCTCAAAGAAGCAGAGGGGGTTACTTGCCAGGAACTAGCTGTTCTTCAAGATGTGCTGCTCACATACATACATCCTCCCTCTGGCCCCGCTTTCAGAGTTAGAGGAAAGAAGGGACTGCGAGATGGTAGGGCAGTGGCACCTATTGCACTGTGGCACATGCATGAGCTACCAGGAGGCATTGGTGCTGGCCCTAGAGTGACAGGCTAAGGGCACCAGCAATCATGCATGTTGGCATGTACACACCTGTGTTAGACTGGCTGTGAGCTCAAAGAATGGCTAGTTACTGGTAAGTAACCCCCCTCCCTTGTCTTACTGTGAAATGAGTGCTTGCCCTGCTTTTTTGTTTTGTTTTGGTTTTTTTTAACATGTAGCGTCACATTTGAGGATTTGGGAAATGCTTTTCCCCCTCTCTTCCCTGCCAGGCAGCAGTGGCCATTCCCCTTGCATGCCACAAATAGTAGCAGGGCAGCTAGGTACAGGGAAGCGTGGGTGCAACCGCCAGTCTTGCCCTGCTGCCATGGCTTCGTCAAGGCCAAAGGCAGCTTTATCATCCTCAGCCCCTGCAGCAGGAGACTGAGATCTCCCACCTGAGTAGTTTCCATCCATCCCTTAGCCCTCCCAACCCACCCTGGCCACGAGAAGTCCTCCTGGCTCCCACCCTCCCTTACTTACCACATTGCAGTGCTGAGGGAATCCCCCATCCCAGCCAGGTAGGTCAGAGAACTTGGAAGCCCTGACTACAGCTGGGTCGGGGTCCTCTATGTGCAGCTATGGTGTGGGTTGCAGCGTCCGTCCCCACGCCTTGCTCTCCTGATGCCTTCAGGACTAGAGGCTGCTTTTCAGCCTCAGCTCCTGCAGCAGACTGCCTGGGTTCAGGCCCCTCCCACTCTGAGGCCACCTGTGCCAGGGAATCCAGGTCAGCCCTTATCCCCCTGCCAATACTCAGCTCAGATGTGAGTGCACAACAGTGGCACACCAGAGCAGGGTTTGGTGAGGGCCCACCTGGCACGCCCTCCCAGGCCAGCTCCTGGGCCCATGACCCCTCTGTTCCCTCCCCCAGCTCAGTACGTCACAATAAAATTATGTAATTCATTCTCAAATCAGTCACTCTTATGAAGAACTATAACTACAGTTTACCACGGCTGGGGCGCATTCAATCGAATGCACCCCTTACAATAGCTGGCACTTAGGGTGATTGGTGCAGAAAGTGCCCTTTGATGGAGCGTCTCAATGGAGCCTCTCCAGCGCACCTGCAGCAAACCCCACTCACCCCGCCGTAGTTACGGCTCAGCTGTGATGCACTGGGCTTGTCATGAGTTCATCTAAACTACTGTAGGCTCTGAGTGTGCTCGGTGTACTGTTTTGGGTTACATTAGTGTGATTGGGGGCCCGGGGGTGGGGGGGAGTTGTCTTACCTGTTAGGAAACTTGTTTGTTTGATCCTAGAGCTGTTTAATAACACTACAGTAAAGTGCTCCAAGCATGTTTATTGCATAATCTCATCAATACAAGATTTTACACAACAATTGGTATGGGAGTCTGTCAAATTAGATGCCATAGACCTGCAACAGGCAGTTATGGGATAACCTAAGCCCCAAGGAGACCGTCTTTCTGCTCTCAAACAAGTAGAGGTGGGTTTTTTTACTACTGATGTACATGGCTTTATGCCTTGCCCTCTTCTTGGAGTTGCCGATAACTACATCAAGGATGTGAAAAACAAAAATCACAATTACTTGCAGCATAAGTTGATTGCACAGGCTATATCTACACTAGCAAAATTAGTTCAAATTAAGGAACCTTAATTCAAACTAATTTGAACCCCATCTGCACTAGGCTTTGCCTAGTTCAAAGTAAAAAAAGTTTTGCTTAGTTCAAACTAATTAGTTCAGCTGGTTAGTTTGAACTAATTGCTTAGTTTGACCTAATTTGCATATTGAGTTCAAACTAGCACAATGTGGTCACATTAGTTCAAACTAAATAAGTTTGAAGTAACAGTTAGTTTGAACTAAGAATGGTCTTTTAGTGCGAACTAACTGCACTTTTTAAATTCAAATTAAAAAAAGTGTGGCTAGTTCAAACTAAAAGTTATTTCAAACTAAAAAAAAAACCACACATAGTTCAAATTAACTTTCAAACTACTTAGTTTGGACTAACCAAATTTGAACTAAGATTTTAGGTGCAGACATAGCCGTAGCCTCTGAAGTCAGAGGGGACCAATGTGATCACCTAGTCTGACCTGCTACATAATTAAGGTCAAAGAACATCATCCCTGCCACGCCTGTAATAACCCTCTAACCCATGACTGAGTTACTGATATCCTCAAATCATGGTACAATGACTTTAAAGTGCAAAGAATCCCCCAGCAAGTGAGCTATGCCCCATGCTACAGAGGAAAGCAAAAAAACAAAACCCCTCAGTATTTGCCAATCTGCTCTGGGGGGAAATTCCCTCACGACCCCAAATATGGCTATCAGGTAGACCCTGAGCATGTGGGCAAGACTCATCAGGCAGACACCCAAGAAAGAGTTCTCCGTAATAACTCAGAACCCACCCATCCAACCTCGCTCCTCAGGCCACTGGCACATCCACCACCAATAAAGTAACAACGGTTCCGCTTTGGTGAAAAGGGAGACCAAGCGACCTGGCTAATTTGAGCCCAGACTCAATGTTGTCATTTTGGTTCACAGCCACAGCTCTAGGCAGCTTATTCTACAGTTGTCCTTTATGGCATTTGGGGTTTTTTATTTTCCCTGAAGCAGCTGTTGCTGGCCGCAGGCCTAGTTGGCTGATGTTTGGCATTTCCTGTGCTCATGAAAACCACGGCCAAGTTGTGCTAAAGGCCATATTTACTCTAGGGAGAGATTTCTGTCATCACAAAAAAATGTCTTTTTGCAGAATTGGCACCCATTCAAGCTATCTAGGTACTTCTACGTAGCCATATTCCTATCCTATAGGACCGCCTCCCAGACATTTATCAATTGACCTCACAAAATGCTCTCTGTGGGAGGGGAATATTTTGAACATGCTACAGATGGGAAAATGAAGCAGAGTGAACTGGGAAGTAAGGGACTTTCCCAAGGTCAACAGACTATCTGTGGCGAAGCTGAGAATGGAACCAGATTTTCTGCTGCCTGCCCATCCAGTCTGGTGTCCAAACCATCTGACCTCCCTTTCCTCACTGGGGACAACTAGAGCTTGTAATATGTGTGTGCGCTTTGGTGACATGGCCTCTTGTCCACTCAATAGCCAGTAGCGTGAAACAATTCACTGGCCACCCTGCACCCCCATAAACAGCTATCTGCAATGATTTACAGTCTCTAGCAGACTGGGCCAAATTACAAACAGTGGCACAAACATGAAAAGTTTCTTAGACAGAAAGTTGCTTTAACTATGTTTTAAAAACTGATCATTATTTAAAATGCAAATTTCTTGTCCCTCACACCAAGCAAGAAACCCACTCTGTGGATGAAGCAGGCATAAATTGTGTTCCTTGTTGGTAACTCACCCGGACATAAAAAGATGACAAGCGTATGGTCTATTCTCTATTGCACAAAAAGTGAAACAAAAGCAAATTATAAGAATCGTTAAAAATCATCAGTGTCACAGGATGCACATCCCCGCACACCTGGGTTATGATCTGTGCAATTTTCCTGGTCACTTTTGCAATGTAATTGTATGATTTGATGTCATTTACTCTATACAAGGCTCCCCTTTTAATGCTTGATCATATTGTTAGGGTGTCACATATCCTGCAGCATCATGTATTTGTACTGAGGTGAAGCATGTTACATAGCTCAGATTCTCAGGAGTCCCTCTCTGAAGAGGGAGAATTACATGGCAAAGGAAATGAAGATTTACCTGCCCAGTTCAGGTAGAAGTAAAGAAAATCACACAGCCGCACAGAAAGGGACGGTCCGAGGGAGATGAAAAAAGGAATGCAGGCACTTGGAGAAGCTGCTGGCTTGGGTCAGAAAAACACCGTCTTAGTTGTAACTGCAAGGTACACAGCCTACCTCACATTGCCAGGGGAGCCTGATCAACAAATGAGTTGTTTTCTCTAAAGCTGTGTGAACTTTAGAGGGTATGAGTCAGGCAGGCTGGGCACTATCCATTTCAGTGTTAAATGGATGGATACAAGTGCGGGGTGATCAGAGAAGGATCCCAGCCTCTGTAAGACACTGGTTCCCATTGTGGTATCTGGGGCAGGGGTGCTTGCTTGGAGCCATCACCTGAGCTGCCAGAGGACTCGCACTCGCTGCCTGGGACTGATTACATGCAGGAGGCTGGTGTAAGTGAACAGTTACCTGGCAAAGCTGGGAAAGTAGGAGTTCTGGAGTGAGAATTGGGGGGTCACAGCAGCAGACTGGACCAGATTTGGGGAGCAGCCTGTTGCACACAGGCCATAGAATTTCCTCCATCACACTTTGGATACTAACTCCAAGGCAGGAAGCGCACTGCTAGTCTACAGGCTCTATAAATAACGTACTAGAGATACTATGGAGGAAAAAATAAAGCAGCCTTGATAGTCAGCAGAAGAGATGATCAGGCAGCCAAGCCCTTTAAATGAACATGCAAAGGCGCCAGCCGCTAGAAGCTGGGTTTGAATGTATCGCTCGTTCTCGTTAAAGGTTTCAGCGCGGCAGCATGCTCACCACAACTGCCGCCCAGCGAGGTTGGGACACAGCAGGCAGCTGCAGTCCAGTTTCCTCAGCACTGCCCATTGTTTCCCAGTATAATCATCTGGAAGGATTTGATTAAACACGCTGCAATGCAAATGTCTTGAATCAGCAGGGTAGTCGGCTCAGCACCTAGCTGGTGCTCAGGCACTGCTGTGCAATCCTAGTGAATCATGCAGGGTGTGTAGAAGCATCGACACCAGGCCTTAACTAGTGCCATGATATGGGCCAATCCTCCACTGAGCCCTCAATGCCCACTGCTTTCAATCCTCAGCTCGCTGTGGCACCAGGCCCATCATTGGAGGGAATAATGACAGTTATGGACAGCTTGGAGGAGACCATCGTTATCATTGTTCCAACAAACAGACATGGGAACAGTTATGAAGCTGAGGAAGTAGATTTCAGGTACTTGCTGTTATTTAAAACCACCATGTACCATAACAGTTTTTAAATGAATTGAGATTTAAGCAATGATCTGTTAACTGAGACCGACTAGCCACAGGATCAAATGCACTCTAGAACACACTGCAGGAGAGGGTCAGGAGGTAAAACTCCTATAGTTTGAAATTTGCCAAGGGGACAGCAGCTTGCAACGGTCTGGTGCCACTCATTAGCAAGAACCCATATTTTAGAAGCCAAAAGGCCTCACTGATACCAAAACATACCGCCCCATACCACACCTGTTTTATTATCACTACTACATATGAAAGGAAAGAGGTGCCACTGCTTAGGGCTCCAGTCTAGGTAGTAAGCAATATGGGTTCAAGTTTCTGCTTTATCAGAGATTCCCTGTGTGGGAAAGTCTTTTATGAGCATAAATGTATTTGTGGAGCTGGGCTTCTGGGCCTCAGTTTCCCCCCCGTACAATGAGGATGGCCATATTTTTACACCTCAAAGCAATGTGGCGAGGCTCTCAGCTGGTAACAGGGTGTAACGAACTAAAATATCTATGTAGCTACAAGCAACGTAATGAGGCTAGTCGGAAAGCAAGTATCCTGGCTCTAGTGAGGTGAATGAAAGAGAAAAGGTGGGAGGGGATGCTAGGAAAATGCCCTAGCTCATTTTATAATCTGAAGAGATGTTGGGCCTTGGCTTTGATTAACATCTCCTCATCAGTAATCAGCAATCTGATGCAAAGCAAATCCACATGGCTCCATCAGGCACGGAGATTCACTTGTTAACCCGTGGATTTACTGCTCGCCTGTCTTTAAACCCCCTCTGCCCTGGAGGTAGGGAGAGTAAAGCATGGGGGCACAAGGCTGTTGGGTGGATCTAAGAGCAGAATCATGGCCTAAAAAGCCAACAAGTCGGTGGACAACCTTCAGTTGGAAAGGGCAGGAAGATACTCCACAGCATAACCTTTGCCTAGCTAGCAGATTGGAGGAGAAGGGGTGAAGGCCTTGTGGTCCTGGCAGGTACGGCACACACACAGGAATTGCTGGAGTTGCATCTGGAGGGCTCTCTCCCCTTCCCCACAGAAAACCCCATTGCTGTTCTGCAGGCGTCTGACTCCACAAAGTGTTGGCAGCTCATGTAAGTCACTAGTGGTCAGATCAGGATTAACGTGTGCGGTTATCCCCAGCTCCGACTGAGAGCCCCTGTCCTGAGTGGGACTGAAGAGGCATCTGTCGCCAGAGATGCCCGTGGGAGCACAACTCCCGTTGTGAAGGAGGGTGGCCAGGCAGCAGTGTAAGGAGCTGAACAGACTGTATGGAAGACTTTCCCTTGATCTGCAGGTCTTTGGAGTCCAAACCACTTTTTCCAGGTGGGCAAACTGATTCCTCCCTTCTTGCCCCAAACAATGGCAGAATTAAGGCACACTACGGAGTGCAGTGCCGCCAATGGGAGCGTCAACTTCAATGCAGCCAGGATGTCATCCTGGTAGTATGTGAGCTCCTGTTTCGGGAGATGAGGTCCCAAAGGTTTTCAGAAATTTTCTTTTTCTTTCATTTGTACAGTCTCATTTGCTAGCCAAGCTTATGTAATCCAGTCAAATGGGTAAAAGAAAGTGTATTAGGGAAGCTCATGCATGGGTGGCTCAGGTTTGACTCTGTCCATGAAACTCTCCTTTTCTGGAAAGTGAAACTGCGATAGTTTTTAAAATCAAATCAGTAGCAGCTGCCTTTCCAAGTGATTGATATGCATGGCACACAGTGCAGAACGATGCTGAGATGGCTTTGAAAATCTGCTCTTCACTGCTTCCCTAAAAGCCGAACTGATCATTGGTGTTTTGATAACGTATTCAGCTGAATAGCACAAAATCATTATACTGTTCAGCGCATAGCTACGATCTTGTAGCCGCTTAACATCTGCAGACTGGGGCCAATCCTCAGTTAGAGAAAACGCGTGTAGTACCTTTGAAGTCAGTGGAGCTAGCTAGGTCAATCTCCATGAGCAAAGACCTGGTCTGGCTGATTTACTTTCCTTCTGAAATTTCTGTTCAGAAAAATCTTATCTGGGTTGCTGTTCTCTCTCTCTCACACACACATACAGACACAGACACAGACACACACACAATGGGTCAAACCATGGACTGATACACCCAACTTCCTTGAAAGTCTCAGCTTAATTGTTATTCCAGATTCTTTTACTTTAAAAGAGGAGCCAGCATGATCATCAGTTCTCTGCCGGAGTTTCTAGCCTTGTTAGTTGGGCAAAACCACACACCCTCTGAGCTCTAAATTACGCAGATTTAATTGATACAGACAATCAGTGGACTAGAAAAATTGTGCCATTCACATTTTATAAACACATTAGAAAGTGTGATCATTTTTACAAAATATTAATCCAGGGAGTGTACATTTCTACTAAAACTTTTAAAATATAAAATACCATGTTTTAAAAAAGCAAAATGTGATACAAAATGGTCTAGGTAGTAAGAACCCCCCCCCCCGCCCCCATCTGTTGTGAATGTAAATATCCTCACTTCAGCTCCTTTAAAGGCTACAGACAAACCCTTGTTAATTTAATATCTGGGAAATAATTCCCTCCAGGTCAAACCATCTCCTTTATTCTGATCCAGCCACTTCCCACAAGGGAAAATGGTTGTCACTCCAGTGGCTGAATTGGTGATCTCCACCCTCTCCACTAACCAGCCGGGTGCTACGCCACTGTTGTCGTGTTCAATCCGGACTTTTTTCAACTCCCCCAACTCCAGGGTTTCCAGGCAAAACCTACTGGTTTTCCCACGTTCAAAGAGGTTCCGGAACTTCTGCTTGAGAGCTCGCTTGCCCGAATCTCCATTTATTCCAAAGATGATGATAAAGACATTGGCATCGGTCCCAGATCCTTTTTCAGATCCTGTAACCACAATGACCTCATATTTGACTGGCACCAGGCTCCGGGCTTTGCTGGCAAAACTCTCTATGACCTTGGCACACTCAAAGACTTTGTAGTCATCCCGCTTGTTCCTCAGTGGAATTTTTGCATTGCACTTGAAAAAATATCTGCCAGAGGAAAGGTAGCAATGTGTTAATGATATGGCTTTTTGCTTTGCACTGTAAGTGCCCAGGCATAACGGGGACAGGTGATTTAGCAATTCACTTAATTCTAGTTAGAATGAGAGGAACATATTCTCACTTGGGACATGAACTGAAGATTTTGGGACTTTAAGAAAAGCTTTTCTCAGCATGCCACAGGACGTTGCCTAAAGGACGTCACCAGTTAACTGGGGAGTTTGAAATATGTTGTATCTCTCAAAATACAATATCAAGTCAGGGAAAGTCAACTCATCTCTTCAACCTTCCAGATCTACGTTTCAGCATCACTCCAGTAACATCCCTCCCCTCCATTTCAACATCCTAAATTGAAGTGGGGGGCTTGAATTATGCAGAATGTGTATCAGCATTCAAACTTGTGCTGAAGTTCAAAAGCATGGCAGCTGAATTCCCCCAGACCAGTGGTTCTCAACTGGTGGTACACGTCCCACTGGCGGGACACAGAAGTAGTCTAGGTAGGACAAAGGGTTTTCATAACAATTATATCGCTCTCCCTCCCACTGATCTGCCCCGCCCACATGACCCACTATCATTATATATAAACCATAGCAGTAAAATTCATAGTCAACAATAGTACTACAATTTTCAGCTACTAATGGAATTATTTTTTTTGGTATTTGTTTTAAAACCATAGCAATAAAATTTACTCTCAAAAAATTACTGCAATTTTTTACGTCCTTAAAAGTTACCGTAAGTGATAAATACAATAACAGAATGCCTGTAAACATATAAATGTCCTTCTCAGAAAAAGTGAGCTTTTTGTTTCTATCACAGTGGGACCCAGGCTCTCTGACAGAGTGAGTGGTGGGATGCAAGATACAAAAGGTTGAGAACCACTGTCCCAGGCCATAACAATTTCTACTGCTTGCTTGCCCCCAAAGAGCCCTGGCATCACTCTCTACAAGGACCTAAAATCCCATGTTTTCAAGCAGGTGGCGTAAAATACTGCATTCTTCCCAAACTACATCTTCAGATTTACCATCCCTTCCATCCAACATAGCCAGGAAAGGGGCTTCCTCGCTAAACAACCCTGCCCTGGCTTCCTAGAAAGAAAACCTGTTCTGAGGTGGTCTTGTTGCAGACTCAGTGATGCCCTCAGCTCATTAAGGAGCCATTGCAGAGCTGAGGAAGGGCCAGGCCTCACTGCGGGTGGGGAAGGAGTGCCATCCAGCCCCGCTCTGCTCCAAGCTTTGCTCTAGCCCTACCCCTCCAGTTGCAGCACAGGCACTTAGCCCCTGGCTGAACCTTGGCCCCCTTGGACAGTCATGGCAAATCACCTCCACACATGGCCCCTCATCAAAGCATGCGGCCTTGGTCTCCGGCCTCCAGTTGCAGTCCTAGCCTCAGCACCTTGGTCCCGGCTTCCAACCTCAGCCTTGGCCAATGGGACCCCCCATGGCCCTCCCACTAAGGTCTCTCTCCTGCTCCAGCTTGGGGTGTGGGTGAAGGGGGCATGGACAGGCATGGGGTAAAAAGGGTGGGAACCACTGACATCGGCTGTAGATCCTTACCTAGTAACTCCTGCATCAAGCCCATACCTTTGATCTGAGCTAGAGCATCACTTTAAAAAGACATCGAGGCTTGACTTCAGCCCAGTCTACACAGCTGGGAAAATTTGTCAGCAGTCAATAGGAGTTACACAAGCAACCCAGTGATTCCACTGAGCGATTCACTTGAATGATTCCCATCAACTGCCAAACTCTCACAGCATCTTCACTGCACTGTGCCACTTACGGGGACGGTTTTAGTAAGTCAATTTCCAGATTGACTTAGGGCGTCTTAACTGACTGCTAGTGACCTGGGAAGATCAATCTGACAAGAGCAACTTTGCTACCATCAGTGTAGATGTGTTTTAATGACTTCTGGTGATGGAGAAGCCAGGTTCCTAGGTAACCAAAGTCTTTCAAGCCATGCCAGAACTGAATATGGTCCCCTTGTCCCCTTACTTGCCTACCAAGTGTCCTGTACACCCACCTGCATTATTATAGACCCATCCATACATACACCCACTACACAAATTATATCACTTATGGCTAACATCAGAAAAAAAAACAACAAGCAGTTGTGTGGCGCTTAAAGTGCCACACAACTGCTTGTTGTTTTTTTACTGGACTAGACTAACACGGCTATCCCTTTGGAAACTAACATCAGAAAGCCTCGCAGGGCAGGCTGAATGCTGCCTTTTGACTTAAAACAAACACACTTAGGGATGGTTTTTCAAGGTCAGGCGGATCATACACTACTGCACATCAAGGTGGAGTTCAGTAACTATTATCCTCAGTGGGACAGCAAGGAAGGAGCCAGAGGTTGGGGAGACCAAGAAAGGAGGGACTAGTAAAGGCTGGAGGAGGAGGTACGTGTCCCCTCTATATCCTGATGTAGAGCAGACAAAGGAAGCAGCAAGCACTAAAATGATATGTACCAGATGCCGAGAACCCTTCACCCCACGGAGATACCCCTGGTGATCTACGGAAGCACAGAACACGCTCATAAATTACTGTGCATCTGGCAGTCAGCCAGAGGTTTGAGCACCATGCTTTTAATTATGTATTTTATTTGCAATGGTGCGAATCATTCTCCTCCCCTCCTGTCCAAATGCCAGCAGGTGCTCCCTGAAGGAGCTTCAGTGCCGGAAGGTTTCTTAACCTCTTACAATCTTGGTAATGGCTCCTGAAACCCCAGAACTAGCCCAGGTTTGGAAAGAAGTTTTGTATGTGAGAAGGGCTGAGAAGAGTGAAAATCTGAAAGCCTTACAAGAGTGGAAATGTACTTCCCAGCAGGATCCTTTGATGTGGCCAGGTCTTGTGATTTTTATCACAGATTTTGTGATATTTTGAGATTTCCTTAAAAACCCTGGGTAGGGGAATAGTTTCTTTCTTTCAAATTAATTCCTAACCCTCAAAGTTGTAAAGATGAAGAAAAGGAATCCAAATGTATTATTTAGAAACCAATCATGACTGTTAAGCTAATCTCTTAAATTCTCAGGGTTTTTTTTTATTGGGGGGGGGGGGGGGCGGGAAAGAGGGTGGGGCCCTACCCATTATTTTTTAACATCTATGGTAGGCAGGGTTGAGCCTCAATCCTGCAATAGGATGTGAACGGGTGCACCCAACATGGGGTAGCTGCTGCTGTGTGGGGCTGTGATGGCAGAGGCTATTCAAGAAGGCAGTGCCCTGGGCAGAAAAGGCTGTAAGAGGCTGCATTTTGCAGCAGAATTTTGCTGCTCTACTCTGTATTGTCTAAATAAAAGACCTGACTAGGGCTTTAAGAAGACCCCTGTGCCCTTGTGGCGTCAAATCGGTTTCAGTGAGGATTTTCAGCTGCATAGTAGCTCTGGGCCCAGGGACGTGATTGCTGCTTTGGTCATGAAGAATCACAGGTTTCTTCTGATTGTGTGAAGAGAATATGACTGCCTGAGTTTTCACTCAGCAAATGTTAACACGGCCCTTCTACAGGCAGATTTGATTTAGCTGTTGATTAATCTGCTGGAAGAGACACTTAATGTCAAAATCTCGCTTCAAGGATTTCTTTTTAAATGCTAAACTGTCTCAGCAGGAATGAAACCCTTCAAATTAAATACCTTAACAGCAGTGGAGATATCATGGAGAAGAAATAGAATCCATTAATAGTTTGAGTGGGGTGGGCGTGTTAGTCTGTAAATAATCAAAACAATGAAAGTCCTGTGTCCCTTTAAAGACTAGCAGATTTCTTCAGGCATGAGCTTTTGTGGGCTGGATGCATCTAATGAAGTGGGTTGCAGCCCACAAAAGTTTATGTTTGAAGGAATTTGTTAGTCTGTAAGGTGCCACAGGACTTTCGTTGGTTTTATTAATAGTTTGGTTGTTTTTGCTTAGCTATTTTTGCTCAGGAATAACATCTATTAGGTATTTGCTCTTCAGATGGCCATTCTTTCCCTTTTCCTGCCTAGTCTCTGCACTGGTTTCTCATTAATTCTATATGAACACTGCCACTTTCAAACGTAGGGCCCAGGCTGACACGGCGGGTATTGGAGTGCTGGGAGATCAACTGATCACCAAGATGGTCTGAAGTCTTTTGAAAATCTGAGAAGGTTTCTGCCGTATCCAAACCACAGGGCCAGCTCTACCCATGAGCCAGTGAGACACTGGCTCGGGGCACTGATGCCAGGGGCGGGAGGGGTCAGTCCAGAAGCTGGACCCCGTGATCCCACTTCTCCCCTGAGCCAGCCACTCCAGCCCCGGGGGCAGAACAGGTCAGCCCATGGGATGGACTTGGCTCTCTCGCCCCATCTCTGGGCTGCCCCCCGGCCCTTAAGGCAGAACAGCATGGCCAGGGCAGGGATGGGAGAGTGGAGCCCTGCCTCTGGACTGGTCAGCTCTGCTCCGGGGCCGGCTGTTTGTGAGACGAGCTGGCCCAGAACGGAGGCCAGGTCCCGTGTGCCCACTTCCCTCCTGCAAAATCAAAAGCTGGCTTGGGGCACCACAGCCCCTTGCTCTGGCCCTGCCAAACCAGACGAGAAAATACGTCTTTCAGTTTTTATGATGGGATGTACCAGCAGGGCTGGATTTACATCTTACACTTGCCTGTGCACAGCATCTCATCTACAACTGACCTTCATGTTTTCTGCAGTAGGGGGGCAGCGCTGGGAGAGAGAGGGTGGCTGGGTCAGCTCTGTGTGGGGGAGAGGAGCTGTGGTGGCCAGATCAGTCAGCTCTGGATGGGGGGAATGTGCATACCCCTAGTCTCAGGTTTCCAACCTGGCAAGGGGAAGATGAGGAGCAGGGTGATGGGACACCAGGAGTGAGGAAGAGGAGCAAGGGACAGAACCAGAGTTCTGGCACTCATGTGGGGTCCCCAGGCATGGACACCATTGTTCCCTACAGTAACACATCACTGTTTAGGTACCCTTAGAAGATCGGCATCTCTAGGCATGTGCGTATTGGAAATCCAGCACCATGGACCAGTCCCTTTTGTCCCCGGCTAGAGGCTGCATGATCCTACTACATGCTGCCAGAGAAAAGCAGTCAATTTCTGTGCATGGAAGAAGTCAATTGGTGCCTAGGAGGTGCAAATAAAAGGCACTGCAGGACCTGAACAGCTCAGTTCTTGGCTCTGACCAGAGAGGCAAGTTGGAGCGTTTCCATTTGGGCAAAAGAGTCAGAGCCACTGTCTGTTTGTGGCTGTGTTTTGATTAGCTGGGTTTGCAAGGAGAGAGAGGACCAAAGACCTTAATGCTAAGATACACATGAAACTAAAAGGGGTCAGAAAAGAAGTGGCAGCTCATTGAAATTGAGCAGTGGGTGATGGCTTTCATAGGGTCTCTGAGTTGGATCCTGGAGGAGTTGGCAGGCCCAGGTTCTGCTGCTGGCTAGAAGTAAAGCAGTGTAAACCTCATGAAGTGAGTAGGACGGCACTGGGAGCCCAAACAAAGGGTTGAAGACCCTACTAAGGGCAAACAGAGTGTGTATCTATCAGATGGTTTAATACCCCAGAAGGGGGACTTCGTAACTGGGCTGGAGAGCCAAGCCCCAGAAGACCCACCAAGCAAGGGTACCCATCAGTACAGCAGCAGAAGGTGCTCAGGAGGGGGATGTTCCCTATTTTAGTTTTGTAAAAGATTCCCAAGATGCTTTTGGAGCCAGGGATTCACACCAGAACCATCTCAAAATGCAAAGAGAGTCAGGTCTGAGGTTCAGGCAGCTTTCTCCCACATTGAATACTGACATGCCTGATGGCCAGAAGCTGTTTTGAGGCTAATCTTTAGTAAGCGGCACATGGAATCTAAATGACTAGGTCCAGAGTTTCAACAAGGTTAAGTGGGCAGATATTTTTGCAAAACACATGCTATTTTTTTTTTTGATTGCATACGCATGCCCTTAGATTTTAAATCATGCCAAGAATGTTTAAGGCTCAACATGTATGGCTAGGAAAGGTTAAACATGAAGTACCTCAGAAATATGGTTACGGTATTATTTAAATGTCCAGTGCTCTGCCTTTAACTCTGGGATTTCTGTCATGCATACTGCATATCCATTTTGATGGAAGCAACTTACTTGTTGCAAAGTTGCATCTCTGTTATGATTATCTCTTGGACATGCCAGTACGCATCGGCTTTTGACTTCTTCCCATCTTTTGGACAATGACCAACACAGATGGCCGCAATATCACCAATGTTCTTTGAAGAAAATTGAAATTTGTCTGTTGCTCCCCTGCAGGAAACATAGAAGAGTTTCAATTAACATCTTGGAGACGGGCAATGACTCGTGTCATGTTGCCATTAAGTAATTTGTGCATGGCTATGAAAGATAGAAGACAAACCTTCATTTAAAGTCATTTGATTTAACCCATAATTATTTCACACAACATATAATTTTTCTATTTAAATTCTGTCTTTTTCCTGATTAGGGTGACACTTTAAATTACTACCACTAGGACCTTCCAGGGGATGTTTGAGCTACTGCACATCCAAAACCATTTTGCTTTGTTACAGATAAAGCTAAAGAATGACTAATTTCCCCCACCATTCTATTTTTTTTCTTGACAGATATTGTATCTACTGTACATCCACTGATCATAGGTACTTTTAGAGTCACTGCTCAAATCATCTCTCTGGCTTCGAAGCTGTTCTCAAGGTAGGCTTTTAAGAAAAATGTATGTCTGACAAACATTTGGCCGACTCTTCCATAATCTCTCTTTAGTAGCCAGGAATCTCATTGATTTTATACACGTAAAAGTGGATCCAGTCTATACACTGTACATAATAGTGCTCATTCGTATGTATGCTATGAATTTTCTTTCATCATTTCACTCTCCCCTTTTCTTGCACTCTGGACACATAACAGACATCAATCATTCCTAAACCAAAGATTTTGAGTATTTTTTTCAGATCTAAACAGCACTGAAAACATTTAGCCTGGAATGATTTTTACCCTCTTTCACTCCAGGAATCTTCTGCAGGAGCTGCTAAAAACACCTCCACCTAAAATGAGTTTTTCTGTGGCTCCTCCCATCTGAGCCCACTGGGACCACCTTTTGGTTCATCTGGCAAAGTCTTGATATACTGAGGTTCTTTTTAAGTTTCAGATGTGATCACGTGAAAGGCATGCATGTATCTGGCCAATCACCACAGTGAAGTTTCTGCTCATTCTTAAACCTGTCCTCCTCAGGGAAACATACCATCCTTCCACTTTACTGCCCGTTATACCTTTTGGAAGGGAAAGTGAGAAATGCTCCGATGCTCCACAGATTCTCCAGAGGGAGGAAGGCTGGACCTTTGTAAGAGAGCTGAAGCTGGTAACATTCCCTTCATACTCACTTTTCAAGAGCCTACCTCACCTACCTTGTGAATTTCTTTTTTTTGGAACTGTTTTCCATAAGGAATTCTTTTGAGCGACCCTTCTTGCCTTCTAAGATGATCCAGATGTTTTCCTTGGTTTCTGCATCCTCTGTGTTGCTCGTCACTGTGACAATCTCATAGGCTTCCAAGGCAAAATGAAAGCACAGGTTAAACAGACAGATGCAATCTATGGCTGTGGTCAGATAGCAAATTTATTTATCGCATGAGCTTTCCTGGAAGAAAATCCCACTTCATCAGATGCTTTGAAGATGGGTTTTCTCCCATGAAAGCTCCTGCGATAAACAAATTTGTTAGTCTTTAAAAGTGCCACAGGACTCCTTGTTTGTTTTGGTAGACTAGACTAACATGGCTGCCCCTTTGGAACTTGTGTATTTGCCTGTCACTTTGGCTTTCAGATAAACTCTTGATACTTGTTACACTAAACTAAAAAGCCCAGGCAAACTAAACACCAGTGATGGAATCCTGCAACCCCTGAAATCTGTGGGAGCCTTGCCATTGACTTCTAGGGGCCAACCTTTCACCCCAGGGAACGAATAAACAGAAAACACAATAGGTGTAGAATGATCCATGAGCAGCCACAGATGGAGCCATTCTTGAGCGGCTCCGTTCTTTCAGAGAACTCAAGGAGCAGTTGTGGGCAATTGCTCCCGTACTGCGATGACCCTCCTGAGGTGTGCAGCAAGGGTCGCTATTGTTCCTTTGCTTGCTCAATGTGGCCTGATCCTGGTCAGATCAGTGAGCAGACGGACTGCAGTGCATACAGTCCACTGATCAGCATCATGTCTGACCTGACCGCAGCAGGGGATGAAGAATCCTGTGACTGGATGAGCAGGCGGCTTGGGTGAGATCTAATCACATGCAACCTCATCAGGGCTGAGATAATGTTAGTGGGTTGAGGAAGCAGCTGAGGAGCTGGGGGAATTTAGATCAACACCCCTTACTGAGGGAATGCAACTATCGTGTGCAATGGGTGGCAGGACCAGCATTTGTCCTTGGACAGCTGCTGAATGCCAAAGCAGTGGGTGTAGCCTGACAAAATGACTTACAACCTTCTCTGTCCAGTGAGAGCAGTGTCACGATTATCCGTTTCTTGAGTACCTCATACTAAAGCTGCCATAAGGTGCTCCACATTGGTTCACACCTTGGGACCTTGCAGTCAGTGCATAATGCTATAGTCTGATTGTTAAGGGGAGTTACACGGTATCGGGAGCACTTTAGATCCGTGTTCTGGCACCTGCACTAGCTTCTAGTAATCTTGCAGGTAGAATTCAAGGTGTTGGTTTTAATCTGTAAAGCCCTAACTGGTTTGGGACCTGAAACCATGAGTGAATGC
Source organism: Podocnemis expansa (assembly GCA_007922195.1). Lineage (NCBI taxonomy): Eukaryota > Metazoa > Chordata > Testudines > Podocnemididae > Podocnemis > Podocnemis expansa. Next base: position 14,101,829 of record ML682015.1, on the reverse strand, counting down.
CTCTTTGCCTGTAATAAGCAGCCACAGATGAAATCATGAGAGGTGCCATCGATGCAAACAAGGAGCTGCTGACGAGGCATCCTCGAGGGGTCCTTGGCTCTGGAACTTGCTCCCCCATTGATCTGCCAGAGCCTGGATTTGTTAACTTCCTGAGCACGCTGCAAGGCTCATCTCCCCTCCCTCTGCTCTTTGTTTAGTCTTCTGAAGAAAGAACGACTTGAGGATGATGTATTCTTGGCCAGTCCTTTGGCTGTGTTTGTATTGTAGCTTTTAATTCATGGGACAGGCAACCAAAGCACTCGAGGAGCCCCTCCAGATGTATTTTAAACATTAGAGGAAAATAAATTAAAAAGTAAACGAAAAGTAAGTAGTCAGCATCCTTCACTATTGTAATGTTCATTCTGGTTTAAGAATGTATGAACCGCCAGACTGGGTCAGACCAATGGTCCATCTAGCCCAATATCTTGTCCTCCAACAGTGATCCATGCCAGATGCTTCACAGGGAATGAACAGAACAGGACAAATATCAAGTGAAACACCTGCTGTTATCCAGTCCCAGCTTCTGGGAGTCAGAGGTTTAGGGATAGCCTGATTATGGGGTTGCATCCCTGACCGTCTTGGCTAATAGCCATTGATTGACCTTGTCACAGGACGCACATCTGTCCACCCCTAGGTTAAGATCTATATGGTTTTTCTCTTCACTTGTGCACTGTGATGGTACAATTTAATGCCAGTTACACCATGCAAGGTTTCTTTATGGATGCTGAAAACTTATTCCATAGGATTACTATGGTATCATGTTTCCTGCAGCATCATGTATGTGCACAAATGTTTTGCATGGCTCGGTGGGGTGGGTGGAGACAGACAGCTCTCTCCCAGCATCATGCAAACAGCCACAACTGCAAGCAAGCACGTACCTGGAGGAGGTAAAAAAGAATATGCCAATTGATGTCCTTGGATCAGACCACACACAAGAGATCACCTCTGCTCAGAAAGGGAGGGGTCAGAGCAAGTTTTGGAACAACAAAAGACAAATTTGGGGCTTTTTGCCTGGGAATATCCATCTTGAAACAACTTGAAGCAAGATCTGAGCCTTGCCTTGTCTTTGGCAGAGACTGGCTGCACACAGACATGAGTGTATGGTGATTGGGAATGGGTCTCAATCCCTGTAAGTCTGTGGGTCCCAGTGAGGTAACTGGGGTCAGGGATGCTCACTTCCAGACCGTCCCTTGAGTATCCGGAGGGCATACACCCACGGCTTGGGCCTGACTGCATGTGAGAGGCTGGAGTGGACTGATTCAGGAGTGAGTGGTCACTCGGTAAAGTGGGGTGAAGTGGGGCTCAGGAGCAGGAATTGGGGGTCAGAGTGGCACACGAGCAGATCTGAGGAGCAGCCCATCACAGACCTATCTTTTATAAACGGATTCAATTAGTTTTTGAACCCTATTATACTTTTGGCCTTCACAACATCCTCTGGTCACAAGTTCCATACGTTGACTGTGTTTTATTAATTGCTGCTTATTAATTTCATTGGGTGACCCCTGATTTTTGTGATATGTGAGCAGTAAATAAGACATCTGTATTTATTTTCCCCACACCATTAATGACTCTACAAACCTTTTTCACATTCCCCCCGCTTAGTGGTCTCATTTCTAAGCTAAACACTCCATCTTTTTAGTTTCTTCTAGTCACTTTTGTTGCCTTTCTCTGTAGTTTTTCCAGTTCACATAGCTTGTTTGAAATGGGGTAAGCAAAACTGCACGCAGTATTCAAGATGTGGGTTATGTAATGGCATTAAATTATGATATAGTCTATCTTATTGTCTATACATTTCCTAATGGCTCCTTAGACTCTGTTCCTTATTTTTGGCTGCCAGTATACATAGAGCAGATGTTTTCAGAGAACTATCCAGAATGATCCCAAGATCTCCTTCTTGAGTGATAATAGAAAATGATGGGGTCTAATAAGCAAGGAGTGCTGTGACGCTTAAAGACTAACACATTTATTTATCGCATGAGCTTTCCTGGGAGAAAATCCCACTTCTTCAGAGTTATCTATGTACTGTTGGGATTGTTTTCCTCTCTGCATTACTTGTCCCTTATCAACATTGAATTTCATCCGCCATTTTGTTGCTCAGTGACCAAGTTTTGTGACGCTCCTCTGTAAACCTGTACAGTCAGCTTTGAATATAAATATCCTGAGTAACACTTTTATCATCTGCAGACCTTGTCACTTCATGATTTACTCCCCTTCCCATTTCATCTATGAATGTGTTGGCCAGCAGAGGTTCCAGGACAGATCCTTGGAGGACTCTATCATTTACCTTTCCATGCTGAAATCTGACCATTTATTTCAGTCCTCTGTCTCTTATCTCTTAACCAGTTACCGATCCATGAGAAGACCTTCCTTCTTATCCTGTGACTTAGCTTGCCTAAAATCCCTGAACTTATAAGAACAGTAGACAGACATGGCATGTTATGCAAGGGTGTCCATTTGCAAGGACAGAAGTGAATGAAGCCGAAGGATTTCTTATGGCATGTCTACACTTCAAGCAAGGGTGTAATTCCCAGCTCAAGACCTACCACGGGTTTGTCTCTTCAATAGGCTAGCACACTAAAAATAAAGCAAATGCAGTGGCACAAGTGGTGGAGAGGCTGGCCGCTCCAGGAATGCCCCAGTGTCTCAGCCCTAATTTACATTTGGGGGAAGTTCAGCGGTAGTTGACTGCTGGTTACACAAGGAACATAAAATTCCTTGCATAAACGGCAGCAACTTTCTAAGCCATCATTACATATTACAAATCACTTATGTTCAGCTTTCCCCTATGTCCCCTGACCTCCAGAACTTCTGGGGTAGGCTGCTGGGAGTGGCGCAGTGAGTTCATACTCGCTGCACTCTGCTCCCAGAAGGGCGAACTGACAGCAGCGAATTTGCCACCATCAGTATAGATGTACCCTCTGACATGTACGCTAGCCGCTCATGTCACCACAGCTACGCTTTATTTTTAATATGCTAGGTCAATGAAAGCTAACAAGGGTGTATCTAATTAAGCCAAGAGCCACATCTCATGCTCCAAACATAGAAGTAAACATGGGCCATGTCACATGGGTCTTAATTTTCCAAGCTTTTCAGAGCAAGGACTTTGCTTTAATTTTTTTTTTTTATTTTGTGCTGGGCATGGCACATTTGTTGGTGTTATTAAATAATAAGATTCTCTCTCACTGCATTGTGTACCAGGGTAACTTCACTGATCTTTGTGGAGTTCCACTGGTTTCAAATCAGGAGTAAATCAAAGCAGAATCAGGGCTATGGCATTTTACCCTGCAGCTCCTGGATGAGTATCCCAGGATCCCTGCTGAAATGCTACCTCTAAGCCTTGGGAATTGAATTTTTTCCACCTCACAAATTCAAGCCTATTACTTCTCATGAGGCCATCACCATGTATCATCTCTGCATATTGCCAGTGTCAATAGATGCATACAGTACCGTCATGACTTTTGGCCCCGGGCGAGACTCCTTTCTCTTCCTCCTTGTAAATCCTCTCTCATAAAGCCACTCCGCTGCACTTCTACACGCCCTGAGGTAAACTAAGCCTGAGAAGTACCAAGAGCTAGTGCAATGACCCTCAGCCAAGCGGTCTCAATAGCTACTGACACCTCATGACCCTCAGAGAGAGCCTTGGACTTACAGGTGCGCTCCTTCAGTTCCAAGATGTCGTTATTGGCACAAGCCAGTTCTCTGATGAGCTGTCCATCATCTTCGTCTTTGGCCAGCCAGCGATCGCACTGAAAGCGGAAAGTCTTACCCAAGGTGCTGTCTTTCACCTCTATATATTCCAAGTGCCAGCCAGGAGCAACTCCTTTGTGATGGAAAAAGAAGAAATGTACAGTACCATATCCATCTCCAGAAGGAAGGCCTTGAAAACGTTAGGGCTCTTTGTTTAGGAATTGTCATAACGGGCCTGATGTTGTATAAAGGTAAAGAGCAGGTCACTCTCCAGGGCAGTTTAGAAGGGTCAGGTTTGGATCCTTTTACTCTTACCTCATGACTAGCTTCCCTGGTTTCTAAACAGCGGTAAGGGGATCAGAATCTGGCCCTATAGTAAAACAAGTAGCATCTGTAAGGAGCCAGGGAAGCCAGTATAGGGGAGTAGTAACCCCTCCTCTGGAACCCAAAGAGATTCCTCGTACTGGGGAAGAGACAAATGAAAGGAACCAGATTATAAAGTCCTTGAGGCAGGGATGGTCTTTTTGCTCAGTGTTTGTGCAGAAACTAGCATGGGGGGTGGGTGGGGAGGTCCTAACTGCTGCCGTAATACAAATGACACCACTGCTAACTGGGACCAAGAATAGGAAGGGCTAGAATGCACCTTTGTCAACCCACCTGCCTTATGGACATTCCTGTAACGATCTTGAGGGTTCGTTAAAGACGATACTACTGAATGAGCAAGGAATAGAACTTCAATCATACAGACAGGTATCCAGGTGTGTACCTGGGAGCGGCCATGTTCGATCTTTTCTGGGGCACGTCTCCCAATTTACACAACACTGGTCCATGCGAGGGACTGTCTCTAAATTCACAACCTTCTACAAGCATATCACTATAATTCCCAGGAAGAAGACATGATCCAGCCGGGCAGAATATGTTGCACTACCTATTCCACGTAGTTCCGTTATGAAGCTGTCTACCCTGCAGCTGTGCATGAGCCTCTCAGCCTGGGCAGACGTGAGTTAGCAGTGGTTGAGCTAGTGTGCTAAAAACAGCTGTGTGGACATGGGGGTCCAGGCTGCAGCTTCAACTCTCAAGCCTAGGGACCCAGGACAGCCATGGCAGAGCAGCTGTGGAGGGACACAATCCCATAGGGATTCTGGGAAGGGTAATGTAACAGCTGGGGAGTAGCTTCCCCAAAACCTCCACCCCTTTGTCACTTTTGCAGAAATGAAGGGCTAATGAGCGGGTCCCCCGACAAGTTAAACTCTCTCTGGCTCTTCTATTTTATGTAACATGGGCTTTAGCAGTCTCTGATCAAATATAAATCCTGCCCTGTTATTTGGACTTCACCTAACAGTCCCACAGTTCAAAGAATGTTCTTGTAAGGGATTTGTACTTTCCTTCAAGGTTGGTTGCAATTCCTGAGTGTCAGTTATGAACAACCAGAAAGCGCTGCAAAACTCAGCCCTGATCAGAATTTTTCCAGTGGAAAAAGCAATTTTTGAGTGGAAAAAGCATGGAGTTATGCAAGGTTTCTTTCCAAGACTAAAATTCAGCTCAGGGGAACCTGAAATTTAGCTTAGTTTGCAGAAAGATTCATGTCTCTTAGCAAACCTGGCTTGAGTTTCATTTGCTTGATTTCACGATGGGAGAATCACAGTTTTAACTGTAATGGGTTTACTCCAAAAAATAGTTCCCCTTCCCTCATCTCCATCTGACACCACGTTGCTCTTTTGAAATACCCCCTTTTATGTCTCTAGCCAGATTGTGTTTGCTTCATCTCACTCCATTCCGTGGGTGCACATGAAACATGCAATTCAAAATACAGTAGTACAAGGAGGAAATATATGAAATCAATACTGGTATTGAAATAAATACCTTAGACAGGACACTATCAGGAAGGGAATAGCTTGGTATAGAAGAACAGTCCCTGGCCATTTGCCTGACCAGCATTTCCCTGAAAATCCAAGATTGTCCCAGCTAAGCAGGCATCATTGGTATATCACTTTCAGCACTGCCCTGCCAACGTTCTTCCCCTTTATTTGTCCCCTACTTTGTTCTTATTGCAGATATCTTTGTGAAGGGCTGCTGGGGTTAACTCTGCATTGAGAGTTCCCAGTGGTTACGTCACAGATGCCAAGAGAGAGTCAAGATTTACCACACTGCGATCACTGCAATTTTTATGATTTCCCATTCTAAGAGGAGGTCAATGCCACTATTAGCAAATTTTGACTTTTTAAATGGCGACCATCACTTGTGTGTCTGCACACACAGTGACATGCATAGAGACACATCAGAGATCCCTCCCTCCATAAGAGGTGGACAGACGCGCACACTTAATCTGAGTCAATATTTTAAATTATTCCACACACTTTTAATTGAAGACTCCAGCATGAAGAGTGGGAGACGCTGTTCCTTGAAAATCTGGCCTGTGTTGTCTGGGATCTGGTGAAAAGAAGGTGGGTGAAGTTAAAGTCTTATTCGCTGTCAGCACAGCCACCCACAAATGGCACAGCACCCAAAATTGGTAGAAGCAGTGGGCCACCAGGCAAACACCTACGGACACGCCACTAAGTGCAAGATCTTTGAGAGAAGACATGCATGAGAGTGCTGAGGGGTCGTTTGCCACTCTGTCAGGAGACCAGAACTCCAGGAGGGCAGTCCCGGTTCATTACCAGGGAACCTGCTATATCACAATAGCAAAAAGAGCTTCCTTGTCACCAGCAAGACCAGCTAAATAAGAGGGTTGCCCTTCCCTAGCAGAATCAACTCTTGAGAAAGGCAGTCATGATCCAGAGCAACAGGCTCCTACAGCCGCAGGTGATGAGCAAGGGTGGGATAACTGCTGTCCTTGTCACCCTACCCTCAAAGGGAGGTAAATTGGGTTAAGTTACTAACCAAGATTGGGGCAGGGAACACATCACCCCTTGACCAAACGGGGGATAGGCAAAAGGCCTTTCCTCATTGACATACTGGCAGGAGATGCCAAGAGCAGAATTGATTAGGGGACCCTAAACTAAGGCGTCCCGTGTCCATATGGAAGCTAACGTAGGAAGAAGATAATGAGGAAGGAGTAGGTGGGGACTCCCGCCCCTCCATCCATTGACACATGGGAATGGAGGGCCTGGTGGGGAGGGCCCCAGAATAAGGCCTAGACACTGGGCAGGCCCATCTCTGGGGCCCAAAGTGTCAGAGACACTCCGTCAAGGTCATTGTAAGGAAAGAAGTGGGGATCCCCAGAGGGCCCTTCTTTAGAGGTGACCCTTTCACAGGTTATAGTAGGAAAAAGGGAGACCCTTAGGTACACCCATCTTAGCAGCAGGAGAGAAGCCAAATGGCGGAGATCATGAATGCTGAATGACCGGGAAGTAAAAACAGAGAAACTGGAGGAATGGTGATTGAATTCCCATGTTAGGTCATCCCCGACCAAAGGGACAGGGGAATGACCTGAGACAGGGACGGTGAGAAACCATCGTGGGGTTCTGGAAAGGGCTTACGTAACCTCAAGGCTAGGTGCGCATTTCTCTCCCTTGCCCCTGTACTCTACTCTCCTGGTACACGGACTCACGAAGGGAGAGGTGTGCTGCATAGAGGGAAGGGGTATCCGATCATCTCTATAGATGGGTCAGGTCCCTCCCAAGGGTTGTGCCCCCACAAGCTCCAGAATCGGAGTGTTGGCGGGGGGTCTCGTGGCTTGCAAGATATTCTAACTTCCCTTTCCTGATATTCTCACCCTCACTTCTATGGAGAGGCAGTCAACCTTCATATCACGGCTGGCTGACCCATCTCTAGCAGTGGGAGTAGGTGTTGGGTCCTGGCTGCAACGGGCCAACTACAAGGGATCTTGTATAGATCCTGATGAAGAGAGAAGACGATGACCTAGCCAAGAAGAAGCTGGTGCAGGGAACCCTTCAGTACATGGCACCGAGATGGTGCCAAGTCAAATGCTGACTGCGGCCGTTTATTCACAGACAGAGAGTGGCGCTGAGAGGACTCTGGTGCCAATCCAGCACGTGGTGCCGAGTTAGAGGCCGATAGTGGCTTTTTATGCATAGCTGGAGAGCGTGTTGAGGGGACTTCAGTGCCAGCCTAGCACATGGTGCTGAGTTAGAGGCTGATCGCAGCTTTCATTCATAGCTGGAGAGTGGCGCTGAGAAGGCTTTGGTGCCGACCAAGCACGCGGTACCAAGTTAGAGGCCGATCACGGTTTTTATTCACAGCCGGAGAGCTCTGGCGCCGACTGAGTATGCAGTGCCAAGTTAGAGGCTGAACATGGCTTTTACTCATAGCTGGAGAGCATTGCCCATCCAGCACAAGGTGCTGCATCAGAGACTGATCGCAGCTTTTATTTATAGCTGGAGAGTGGCGCCGAGAAGGCTCTGGTGCCAGCTCAGCACTCGGTGCCGATGAATCCTTGAGCGTAACAGACGTACCCGGAACTGGCTGCAGGACCCATTCTTGGGCAATATCATGCAGCCTTCGCTCCCTGTCTTCCTGAGTCATAGAATCATAGGGTTGGAAGGGACCCCACGAGGTCATCTAGTCCAACCCCCTGCCAAAAAAAGCAGGACCACTCCCATTAGATCATCCCAGTCAGGGTTTTGTCCAGCTGGGACTTGAACACCTCCAGAGATGGAGGTTCCACCACCTCCCTAGGCAGCTTATTCCAATGCTTCACCACTCGCCTAGTAAGGAAGTTTCTCCTAATATCCAGCCTGGACCGCCCCAGATGTAACTTGAAACCATTGCTTCTCGTTCTGCCCTCTGTTACTACTGAGAACAGTCGAGCTCCATCCTCCTTGGAGCAACCCTTCAAGTAGTTGAAGGTTGCTATCAAATCCCCTCTCAATCTTCTCTTCTGCAGGCTAAATAAGCCTAGTTCCTTCAGTCTTTCTTCATAGGGCTTGTGCTCCAGCCCTTTGATCATTTTGGTTGCCCTCCTCTGGACTCTCTCTAATTTGTCCCTGTCCTTTTTGTAGTGGGGAGCCCAAAACTGGACACAGTATTCCAGATGTGGCCTCACTAGTGCAGAATAGAGGGGAATGATCACATCCCTCGATCTGCTGGCAACACTTCTTCTGATGCAGCCCAGTATGCCATTGGCCTTTCTGGCAGCAAGCGCACACTGCTGACTCATATCCAGCTTCCCATCCACCATGACTCCCAGGTCCTTTTCTCCAGTGCTACTATTTAGCTGATCACTCCCCAGCCTGTAGCAGTACATGGGGTTTTTTCGTCCCAAGTGCAGGATTTTACACTTGTCCTTGTTGAACCTCATGAGATTCCTCTTGGCCCACTGCTCCAATTTGTCTAGGTCTCCCTGAATCCTGTCCCTGCCCTCTAGGGCGTCTACCGTTCCCCCAGTTTGGTATCATCTGCAAACTTACTAAGTGTGCAATCTATCCCATCATCCAGATCATTAATGAAAACATTGAACAGAACTGGCCCCAGGACCGACCCCTGGGGCACACCACTTGTTACTGCTTGCCAACTTGACATGGAGCCATTGATTCCTACACGCTGAAACCGTTGATCTAGCCAGTTTTCTATCCATCTTACAGTCCATGCATCTAACCCATACTTCCTTAATTTGCCAATGAGAATGCTGTGGGAAACTGTATCAAAAGCCTTGCTAAAGTCAAGGTATATCACATCCACGGCTCTTCCCACATCCACAAATCCAGTCATCTCATCATAGAAGGCGATGAGGTTGGTCAGGCATGATTTACCCTTGGTGAATCCATGCTGACTGTTCCTGATTACTCTATTTTCCTCCAAGTGTTTGAGGATGGATTCTTTGAGAAGCTGCTCCATGATTTTTCCAGGGATTGAGGTGAGGCTGACAGGTCTGTAATTCCCTGGATCCTCCTTTTTGCCTTTCTTGAAGATAGGTACTATATTTGCTTTTTTCCAGTCCTCTGGCACCTCCCCTGTTCGCCACGAGTTTTCAAAGATAATGGCCAACGGTACTGCTATCTCATCAGCCAGCTCCCTCAGCACCCTCGGATGCAGTTCATCCGGCCCCATGGACTTGTGCACATCTAGTTTCTTTAAGCAGTCCCTAACCTGACCTTCTGTCACCAAGGGCCTCTCTTCTTCTCCCCAGTCCCCCGTACCTAGTGTAGTGGGCTGGGAGCTGACCCTGCTTGTGAAAACTGAAGTAAAAAAAGCATTGAGCACTTCAGCTTTTTCCTCATCCTCTGTCACGAGGATGCCTGCCCCATTCAGTAAGGGACCTACACCATCCCTGATCCTCTTCTTGTTATTGATATACTTGTAGAACCCCTTCCTATTATCCTTCACATCCCTTGCTAGTCGCAACTCCATTTGTCCTTTGGCCTTTCTGATTTTATCCCTGCAGTCCCGAGCAATGTCTTTATATGCCTCCTTAGTCATCTGTCCTAGCTTCCACTTCCTGTAAGCGTCCTTTTTATGCTTCAGCTCAGTGCAGAGCTCTCTGTTAAGCCACAGTGGGCGCCTTCCACATTTGCTGTGCTTTCTCCTTATCGGAATTGTATCTTGCTGTGCCCTTAGCAGGGTTTCTTTAAAATGCACCCAACTCTCTTGGACACCTTTCCCCTTCAGATCAGCCTCCCAAGGGATCCTGCCCATCAGTTCCCTGAGGGAGACAAAATCTGCTTTTCTGAAGTCCAGGGTCTGCGTTTTGCTTCTTTCCTTCAATCATCAACTTGAACTCAATCATTTCATGGTCACTGCTATCCAGGCTGCCATTCACTTCTACTTCCCTGATAAATTCTTCTCTATTTGTGAGCAGCAGATCGAGAGGTGCAAGGCCCCTAGTTGGTTGCTCCAGCATTTGTACCAGGGAGTCCTTTGTTTAAAGATCTGCAAATGGAGCATAACCCACTCGGTAAAGCTCACCCAGGTCTTTAAGATACCTCCCATGGGAGCTGTCCCTCGGGTTTGGGTTTCTGTTGGAAGGACTTTGTAGGAGTGCTGGCAATGTCCGCAAACAGATCATCCAGTGAACATCCTCGTAAAACAGAGCAGAGAGACAGGCCCTTGCAAAAGCAAGAAGTAGGCTGTTCCGTAACCGTCGCTGAGGGTGGAAAAGAGAAAACTGGGGAGAGGCAGGGCTGTGGCCATATATACAGCCACGGGGTGGCCAGGGGGCATTGGCTGCCAGCCCTGTCCTGAGAGGCTAAGGCTAAAGAAAGTTTCTGGCCAATCATGTGCTGAGGCACATACACCTGATACTGACTGTATCCAAGCAGCACTTGAAGAAGAATGATATTTGTAGCACTCAAGCCAAAAAAGGTTAGGAACAACTGCCCTAAATCTTCTTTAACACAGTTTTAAGTCAGAAAGAGACTGGGTTATCTTAATACCTTTGACTCATTTGTCCCATTTATTCCATCTAAACTGATACATCTCACACCATACTATTTCTCACTGAGGCAGACAAGTAACCAGGTATCTCTAACAGTTTTTGTCAAACTATGAGCATATCTTGCACATTGTTCTTAGAAACAAGAGTATTTTCGTTCTCCATTCCCTATACAACTTGAGCTTCATTGCATTTGACTCACGTCAAAGCTAACAAAACTCCTTACAGGCACTGTGACAGAAAATCTTACCTCTGAAAGACTTCTGACTTTACTACTCAGGGTGAATGTGTAACAGTGTTTGGAGGATGCTAAAGATATTTTTGTGGTTGAAGCATATTTCATGTTTTATTGAGATGCACTTTATGTAAGAGCACTTAGCACAGGTGCCGGCTGCCAAGTAATTTGTAGGCAAGAATAACAGATGAGATTCATAGCAAAGATAAGCTTTTTAAAGAACAGATAACTACAACTGCTTTATGGGCCAGTGAGTTGTTATAATTTGATGGGGCGGAGGAAGGGGGAGATTTATGATAGTACACTAACGAGCTAGATTAGCTAGATATGAATAACCTTGCAACATTATTATGTGACCCTTGTTACACCTTCCCTGACTTTATTTGCTTACATCATTTTTATGTATCCTGCCTAAAATCCAGACTGTAAGATCTTTGGGGAAGGGTCATTGTCTTTTACGTATTCTCTAAAGCCCATAGTGCATTTTTGTGATAGATAGTCCCTTTCTTGTACCTTTCTCCAGTGTGAATGAAGAGGACAAATAGCAATAAATCTTGTTGAAACAGCAGCTCATTGTGTTCAACCACTTCCATATGATGAATCTCAAGATACCTTCAAGCAGCCTCTTTTGAAAAGAGCAGGAAACCAGACTGGGCACTGAACTGCAAGCTGATAGATGTGCAGAATGTGTGGACAACCATCAAAAGTTGACTACAGGGCTTCAGAAAAAAGACTTCTAGACTCTGGTACTTGAACAAGGAAATAGAAAGTACTACTGGTTTTTTTACTGATGTATTGTTTTACAATTGTCAGAAAGGATTGGAATTGGGTTAGTGACTAGATAACGATAGTGATGGACCCTTCCTAACCATGATGTAAAATGAGTTCAAGTTCTAGACAATTTAAGACCTACATTGGTATGGCCATATTTGATAGCTATCTTTAAGGACCATCAACTATCGTCAGAAAGAAAACAAAGAATCCTCTGGCACTCTTAAAGACTAACAAAGTTATTTATTTCATGAGGTTTTGTGGGAGACAAAAGATATTTTCCAGGTGTGTTCATCTCAAGAAAGGTAGAAGAGATTCACTCTCCCTTGGAACAATCATCTGGTGGTGGAAGCACCTGGGATATTTAAAAGAAGCACAGACAACACACAAGTAAATATAATGTAGGGGACAATCCCGTTCTAATAGAGGAAAGGACTGAATTGCATGGTAATTCTCTTCTGTTACTTTCATGATAAAATGGAAAAACATGGTTTCTCAGTAATTAAGATTTTGGATTTCTTTGGATCAAGATGATGGAGGTGAATAATAGTTGCAAACTGGTGACTCTAGACAGATTGGATAGAACTGCTCCTAAGAAGAAGGGTGGAAAGAAAGGCAAGAAAAAAAATCATTCTTCTATAGAGAAATAATGTCAGTACTAAGAGTTTTTTGTCACTTAAATGCAGGAACCTCAAATACTGGGAAAAAAGCAAGGAGTCCAGTGGCACTTAACAACTAGCAAATTTATTTATCACATGAGCTTTCCAGAAAAGCTCATGTGATAAATAAAATTGTTAGTTTTTAGGTGCCACAGGACCCCTTCTTTGTTTTGCTGAACTAGGCTAACATGGCTGCCCATTTGGAACTCAAATACTGGGAAACCTGCTTCCATATTTGTGACTACTCCCAAAGCACTAAGGGCTTTGGAAGAAAGGATTACTCATCCTGGTGTGTGGTTCCTCAAGATGTGTATCCCTACACGTTGTCCACTATAGGTGAGCTAATACTCCCCTGAACTTTTGATCAGAGATTTCTCATAGTAATGTCTCTTCAACTCGCACATGCATGCTAGCCAGGCTCATGCTCTGGGCGCTGCTGTTGCATAGCATTGCATGAGTGAATTGCCCTCAGTTCCCTGTCTACTATGCTGCTCCAAGCAAAGAGCCCCAAAGCAGAGGGGAAGGAGGATGGGGAGTGGAGTACCCATATGGGCACACATCTTTATGAACCAGAGTTACTGCATGGTGTTCCACTCTAGGTGACTATTGAGCGGTCCCCTCTAAGGAGAGCATGATGGGCAGTGTTTGGTTAATGTACATTTAGACACTTAAGTAGTGGCATTATATACTTCAATAATGGGCAGTGGAGAATTGGGTGACTCGGGTACAGCCAAGTCCCAGGGAAAATGAAACTCCTGTGGTATCAAGCATGTTGTCAGGCCACTGAATCTGCATGGAGGTAAAAGGGACCATGGGTGCTGATGGTAACATGGGGCTTGGCTGTTCTAAGGTAAGTGCAGTCAGAGCTTCTTTGGTACTGAGGAAGCTGAGGAAGAGTTATTCTTGCTGTCTGTGTCTGCTTACTATACCAGTGATCTCTCTGGGTCCAAGGTTTGCCATTTTTCAGTCTACCAGTGCCCTTGGTGGTTCAGAACCAGCAGCTTTGTGGGTACCCGCTAGGAGAATGAATGGTGTTGAAGTGGCTGAAGACACAGGCAACTTCAGCCTTCAGGAAGTAGGTTCCCCACCTACTGATCTCAGGGCATGGCCCTTGGACGACTTTGAGAAGGGTCTTGCATCTTTCTCTTAGACACCCTGGAGGAATATAGCTCACAGAGTGAGGGCAGCAGATCTCCACAGAGACCGCATACCCTCGTATGTGCATTGTGTGTTTTTCTCAACCTGAGTCAGAAGCCAAGGACAGTGAACCCTCCATCATGAGGAGATTAATTCACTATTTTTTCTGGCTCTGTGTTTCAGCTTCAGAAAGTGGTTACATTTCTGTGCAATGTGAGGTTCCTGGAGGTAATGGAAGCACCGGAAGTGCCCATCATTTACTGGGATTGTGTCCTAGTACAACAGACAACATTTGAAACAGAGACAACTGGATATAACCTCCCAACGAGCAAGAATTACTTTATCTACTGTGACAGGGTCAGACCTGACAGCTGTAGGAGAGTGGCATGTATATTAGCCCCAGGATCAGGCTGTCCTCGTTCCCTGGGTCATTCAGCCAGGGTTCTCCTGGGTAATTAGGTCACCGGGGGCCAAAAAGGAGTTTACACACCAGTTAAAAGCCGCCTTTTTCAGGCAGATGGGAGCAGCTGAAAGGGAGAAGAGTGGAGAAGAGCAGAGCAGGGCAAATGGAAGAGAAGTGAGTGGACTTGTCATTGCTGCCTCATCAGGAAGGTACGGGTGTTAGGGAGAAGTCTGCCTGAGCAGTGCCAAGGGCATGTGGCCTGACACGGGACCCTGCCACTTGAACAACTGAGCGAGGGAGTTGAGGTGAGGTAATCCCAACCCAAAGAGAGAGATCACAGAGACTAAAAGGGTCAAGGAAAGGAGGCTGTGAAAATCCTCTCTGGTTCTGGGAAACAAATTGTGAGCAGTGAAGCTAACAACAGATGACCCAGGGAAGGGAGTAGCTCTCCTGGATGCAGTAGTTGGAGGCTGCTACTCATAGGGTCCCTGGGTCAGGGCTCAGGGTAGCGGGAAGGATCAGGCCCTCCTATTTCCTCTCTTCACCCATCCAGCCATAATGGGAATGACCGAATAGAAGACAGTCAGGCTATGACTGGACTAGCACCAGAAAGGGGACCCCCATCTTGAGGAACTGGGAGGAGAAAGCCACATCCCAGCAAGCTGCAAAGAAGTGTGGAACACAGGGGCAGAATAGTCCTACCCCACATTGCACCTAACTAATCTACCTAAATATCATATGAATTTAGCTTAACAAAATTTCTTTAAACTAGGAAGCTAAAGCTACTACCACTTACTAAGCAATTACACCAATGCTAAGAGCTACTACGGCTAAGTATGAGAAGAAAGCAGGACATGGTTGAGGAGATCCCTGGCGGACGATTGGCAGAGTTGTCTCAGGTTGAGACGGTTGAGAAGGAACTGAGGATGGTTCACCTGCACAGTGCTGTAAAACAACACATCATTGTTATACGACAACAGCACAGGGCACAAGACTGACCAGCTTGCATCTGTGGATCGAACGAATACTGCTAGGAGAAATCTCCCAGCAAAGGCCCAGCCAGGGTGAAGGGACCCTAGAGGGGAGCACTCATCGGGACATGATGTGAAAAAGAATCTGTATTTAAATTGCTGGAATTTGTGTGCACTCCTGGTTCCTAGTCAAGGACTACATGCATAATCGGATGAGTTAGGATATGGGGAAATGTGCATCACTTATGTGAGATCAGGAGGTGGGGGGGAGGTGCATTTTCAGGGAGGTAGAGCAGAACTATTTCTGAAAGGCTCTAAATCAAACATTGTTATCTCAGGGAGTCGAGATAAACAGACATGAAGTTACATTTAAACCAAATTCCATTCCTACAAATGAATTGTTAAAGACGTCCTTTCCAGTGACCTCTAAGTATTAAAAGACAGGGACATGAGCTGACAAGTTTTTTAATCGATAACTGTCAAATAACCTTAAAATTACCCGACTTCCTATTAAATTTATTCCTAATCTATGTCCATTGAAGTCAGTGGAATTAGATGAGGACTGAATTTGGCCCCTACACTTAAAAACTTGTATAAAGAAGCCACTCAGCAGTTATCTGGAGCCAGGGGAGGGGAATGAATCTTTGGAAACTCCAGCAGGCTACTATAGAAAGGACAGGTTCAGTGTCTAAAATTTGAAAAGTATTTGACAGTCTTTCTTATGAGAACCTGGCATAACTTTCATTCCATTTATGTTTCTCTGCTGTTGCAAGGAAGTTGTCTAAGAGAAAGAGTGCAATAACCCTTCTAGGAACAGTGAGGACAAATTCGCTACTGGACTAACTCCACTGAGGCAAACAAACAATTTGTGGGAGAGATGGTTTTGAGTCTCAGGAACAGGTCTGAATATCAGGAATCAATGCCCACTATGGCACCAAGATACCTTGAGGCCTTGGTCAAGTCACTTATATGCTCTGTACATCAGCTTCTGTAGAACCAGTTTGTTTTATTTAGGAAAATGCACCCCTCAGACTTTCAGGCTTTGGCACTCAAAAATTAAAAGAGCAGCATCACAGTTTATATGAACAGTCAGAATAATAAAGGAGTAATTCCACAACAAAACAAAACAAAAATGCATATGCTTTACGCCATCAGATAAAACCTGTGCAGATAGGTGACTTTCAATATGTGGGAAGCGCTTTGGGTTCATTGGCTGAAAAGTACTGGAGAAGTGAAAAGTCATGGTACAACATACAAATGTAAATCCTATTTAGGGGCTCATGGTGTCAGTTCTACACCTCTCTAACATCTTACTGCTCATTAAAATCCATGGGGCTTCTGAATGAGTGAGCTATAGCACTGTTGAAAATGAGCAAGGTCGCTAGGGGCATGCCTTCAGACAGGAAAGCTCTCCTTCAATTAGACTGTGAATTAGAGGAAATGGAGAGACGCTCATTGATTTATTGCTGCAACCAGACCGTTTTGGAAGGAAAATCAAGACATTTAAGGGTCAGCTGCTACTTCAGCTAGCCTGTCTACCCACAGGCTATGCTATGAGCTCCTAATGTGAGCTAGAGCAGCCTGGTGCTGGCATTACAGATCATTATTAAAAAAGTTTTCAAAGAGGACACCATGAGTTGTTTCAATTCCTTGGCAGCCTCCTATGAAAGTTGGATTGGTAATAAAATGACATTTAGCACTTTGAAAGAAGAATGTTTAACAGGAGTTGACAATAATAAAATAAATGAGCAGGATGTCCAATGAGATGGTACTATATAAATAAATGTGTTTTTATTTAAAACCTGAAGGCCTCTAAGCATTTGATAAACCCCCAGAACACAAAGCCAGGAATTTCAAACCTGTGGCATGGCCAATTAATAGAAAATACAGACCTGAACACGCACAAAACGTCCAGCAATAGGCCAGGAAGCCTGTGTTAATAAATACTTCACTTACCCAACACACTGTTGTGGTTCTTTACTAACCGTTAGTGATAGGACATGTTCTTTACATGATTAAATACAAGAACAATGGTATCTGGTCTGCTTTAAAGCAAAATTCTCTTTCTTCCATGGGAAAATACCAAGTACATTTATACTGAACAAAATCTGAGTAGATGGTTTACACAGGGCCTGAAAATACAGCTTCTAAATCTGGTAACAGTCCTATTAAATACAGTCTTAAAATGAGAGGCACACATTGGGGAAGTAAGAAAAAAGCAGATTTTGAGACTACAGTGTGGGAACATACACATAAACATTGACTGTTTTCTCAGATCTACTTTGATTGCGATGGATATATTATAATTTTGGTAGCATGATTTATCATCAAGGGAGATGAAAGTTGTGCTAAGGAACCATGGCCATGTTGATCAGGTTCTGCTCTCAAACATGACAAAAATATGATACCGGGACTTTCTGTATAGCCAAAATGCCATTATGTGTTTTTGTAACGTCTCTGTAGGGTTTAAGTGCCCAGTTCAGAGGTGTCAAACACGTGGCCAGTGAGCTGCTCTGCTGTGCCCCATACTGGTTGTACCAACCCAGGATTTTCCCCATGTATATCTGTTCAGAATGAGTTATATTTGACCATATAGAATGAAAGATACGTAAAGATTTACCCATCTTCATTAAAGTAACGAGATTTTTTTCATACTAACATTCAAGAGACTACAGACCATGTGTACAAGTAGTTGCTGTGGGGTTTATCTTTTCTTATATCATTTTGTGGCCCACCAGACTGAGTTGCTGACAGAAATGGCCCCCAATATTAAATGACTTTGACATCCCTGGCTCAGTCAATCAGAGATAGATAGCTAGGCTTTGGTAGAGTTTGGGAGAGTTCAGAATTAGGCTCATGAAAGCTGGGCCGTAACTAGGGTGGGGCCAAAGGGGCAAAGGCCCGGGCGACAAAGTTTAAAGGGTGCCAGACAACTGACCCTACCTTGCCCTGAACAGGAATGTGTCTTTGCCAAAGGCACATTCCTTCAGGGGCCAGGCTGAGGCAGGCCATCTCCTTCCCTGCCCTTGAGCCGCACTCACCAGGGAAGGCACCCCCCTCCCAGCCCTGGCCGCATCAGCCAGTGGCAGGGAAATCCAGCACCCCCATCCGGCTCTGGCTGCTCTGCTGGCAGCCGGGAAAGCCAGCACCCTTCCTTGGCCCTGGCCATGATCTGCCGGTGGCGGGGAAGGCACCTGCCTGGCCAGCGCACTGGGGCCGGATCCGGCTCCACACCCGTCAGCTGGATCAGGCTGTGGGCTGGATTGGGGCCCGAGCTGGGTGGGGGGCACCTTGGGGCTGCTTGCCCTGGGCACCAGATAGCCTAGTTATGGCCCTGTGTGGAAGTTGAACCTGGCATGTTATCTTATGAGCCTCTATATTTGCAAGTGCAAACTGTATGCACAAATAATTGTAAGCAAAATTGTAGGTCTAAAATTTATTGTGCCCAAAATCTTGAATATCAATCCATTTTGGTCCTATGAAACAATAGGAGTGTTTCTACTGACTTCAGTGGGAATGGGCGTAGACCATTACTTGTCTAAACTCCTCACATGAAGACCCAGAAATTACACATGTAAGTGACCTATGTTGTCGGTGTGAATAATTTCCACTAGGCTTGCACAGATGTATGTGAGCAAAAATGGATGTCAAGTTAAGTGAAAATTAATATTTCCTGTGATTTTATTCTGCTGTTTCAGAACAGAGTATGGCAAGTTTATATTTTGAGCCTAACAGTACATAACCCTGCAATTTGAGATTCTGATCCAAATGAATTATTTTATATTAACTCCATGTGGGTCACAACCCTCCTCACTGGCTATAACTTGTCCCTAAGGAGAGGTAAGATAAGAGAACTCAGCATTTGATCTATTTACATGGGCTTCTATAATAAAAACCAAATGTGAATGCAAGATCATCCTCTCGAGATGAGTTCCTGTGTTAGTCTAGTTCAGCAAAACAAACAAGGAGTCCAGTTGCACTTTTAAAGAGTAACAAATTTATTTATTGCATGAGCTTTTCTCCCACAAAAGCTTATGAGATAAATAAATTTGTTAGTCCTTTAAGAGTGCCACAGGGCTCCTAGTTTCTTTTGAGACGGGAAATTCAGTTGTTACCGAGGATACAAAATATAGTCACAACTGCCATGGTAGTGCCTTTGCTGATCTTCTGCTGAGGTGCTACTGAGTATCTGAAAGGTGAATACAATGGTACAAAGGGCTGCCCTCCCTAATTAATTTAAGGTGTCAAAGAGTAAAACGTAGAACGCTACAAACTCTACACATGATATAGTGATTATAATAAAGATAAGGCATAGATCCTTATGATAAATGTTTTTGTCTTCTAAAGCACAGTGCATTACACCAAACTACATTACTTTGTTGCCTGTCAGTGTCAGGTAAACTAAACTAAAGGTTTCCATTAACAGATGTCAGACACGTTGCGGAATGAAAAAGGTAGCTATGAGAACTGTACACCGCAGCATTTATAAACCCACTGTACAAAATCATAGTAAGAGAGAATTCTCTCCCTGAATAGACACGACTGGCAGACAATCTGTGGCATGGTGATGTGAAGTGACTGGCAGGGGGTCACAGTAAATTGGTGGCCATGCTGGGAATAGGATTCCCAAGTCTGTGCCAAATCCAGTAGACAGACTGACTCTTTTAGCTCTAAAACAGTGGTTTCCATCCTTTTCAGTAACATGGCACACTTCAGTGAGACAAATCATTAAACCCACAAACAGTGTAGTGGCTAGACTATCTGCTTTATATACAGAAGGTCCTGGGTTCAAACCCCAGACAGTTGAACTAGATGATCTCATGAGGTCCCTTCCAACCCTATGAGTCTATTCTATTCCATGATACACCCACTTTTTTCAGCTGAATTGACTGCGCATAAATGTCACATTTATGATGGTCATGGTCTTACTAGAGTAGTGGTTCTCAACCACTGTCCTGGGACATATTACTGTATCACCACACATTGGTGATTGTGTTGCGGAGAGCCAGGGAGATGGCTGGATTTGGCCTGGGGGGTGGGCTAGTGTGCCCTGTAGGGCCATGATACACTACCAAGTGTGTCGTGAGCTTCAAAAGGTTGAGAACCACCATACTAGGGAGGTTTGCAACATCATGCATACAAAAAGCTAATGAAGGATCAAATGTGTTAATGTTTCAAATCCACCAGAAAAAAACCACATCATCTCAATGTTGCCCTTTAGCCACCTGCATTTAGAATGTTCAACGTCTGAGAATCAAGAGGCCGCTATGTCACTTTTAGTTTGATGATTAATTTTCACAAGGTTTATGAGTTGTAATTTTGGTTGGATAGAACATTGTTTAAGATGAAACAATGTTCGTTTTACACTGATTTTCATTACCTTTGTACAAAATTTCACAGCCCACTTAGACAGTTCTCATAGCACACCCATGTGCCACGGCACACTGGTTGAAAACCACTGCTCTAGAACATAACCCATCCCACCCACCCATCACTAAGCCATTCATATTGCCCTAGTTACCTTTGTTGTCGTGCCAGACTCGCACCTTACACAAGTCTCCAAGGCTCAGCATGTCGGGAAAATTGAAAACGTCCAGCTGGTTTCTTTCAAACTTGTTAGACTTGTTCGACTCTTTCAGAGCCAGAGTTCCACTGTCCCCATTCTCCCCGAAGATAATCAAGGACACGTTGGCATCTGTCCCAGCTCCTGGAAGGAGAGAGCAAGATGCAGCATGGTCACTGCTACAAAGTCACCTAGCAATTCCCAGACTAACCAAAACAGGTCCAACAACAGTAAGCTAAAAGTGACTGGGATTCAAGCTTTACTATGCTGATCCCTCAAGGCAGAGCAAATGTATTAGAATAGATATTTGCATGGTTCTGTGGGGCCAGCCAGAAGTGTCTTCACAGCAGGTTGGTAACAAATACTTCTAACTTCTCTCAAATTTAGTGTGAGCGTCCAGTCCTTCTATGCATAACCAGGGCGATAATACATCTTACCTCTTCTATAACGCAATACATTTCATTCACAGATCTCAAGGCACTCTACAGAGGAGAGCAGTGCCCTCATCCCTATATTACAGATGGGGAAACTGGGGCATGGGATGACGAAGTGAAGTGACTTGACCAAGGGCAGCCACCAGTCCAATGGCAGAACTGGAAATGGAATCCAGGTTTTCCAAGTCCCAGTCCAGTGCTCTGTTCTGACTGTTGTTAGAGCAGCACAGCAAGACCTTGGTTACATCAGCCAGTGCCCTGTTATTCAGGCAGTCATTTGTTCACCTCGCAGGGCAGTCTGGGATCTCCCAAACAGTGTACCAGGATACCATGCTGTTGGGAGCCATCCCAAGCACCACAACAAGTCAGAGAACCTGTACAGGTGGCAGGAAGCAGCAGCGCACTGAGGCTAATGAAGGTAGGGTGGGGAAGCCTACAGTAAGAGATTTGTATCATCTTTGCTCACAGAATTGGATGTCTAACAATGTGGAAAAATTAGTGCTCAAGGAGTTGTACATGTTTCAATGCTTCATGCTGGGCTTGTGACCTCTCGTGAACACCCCCACCTCCTGCCAAAGGCTTCTTGTGGGTCCCTTCCCACTTTGCCATCTTCCTCTCCCAGCAAACAGTGGCCCCATACTGATCCTCAGAGTGCTTTCACATTGGATGATGGCTAGTCTTGCTCTTTGGGCAGATATTCCAGTTATTCCCTCCTGTCTGCTGCCTTCTTCCCTTGTCAAGCATGGGGTGCGAGTGCAGGGCTAAATAAAGATCACAGGGAGTGTTCTACAGATGCAGTCAAACTCCTGATGTTTTTCCCTACATCCCACCCCATCTAATAATCTAGAAAGGCAGCATTTTTAAGATGCCCTCTATACAACCTGCTAGCCAGCATGCAATTTGACATAAGCATAAGTGAAATTATGAGCAGGAACTGGGAAACGTCTCATTATGGTCTGATGTTTTTGACGACATCATAAAGCTTAGGTTCACAAGAGCAAATTTCCTTCTGGGAGGCTGGACTTTTATTGCTATATCAATGCTGAGAGGTCTTTTAATTCTGGCAGCTGAGATGAGACTGTCAAACCCAGATCTGGCTCACAAAAACCCCAGTCTTTGCAATCCTTTTCTAGACAATTCAATTTTTCTGACTTCAGAGGCCTCAAGCCAATTCTTGTACAAGCATATTGCAACCATCATCTGTACAATGATTTTTCTACAGCTCTGCTAAAGAGCCAAGGGGAAAATGTCAGGAACCTGGAAAGCTTATGACACAATAAGTTTCACTGTAGGAAAATACTTTATAATACATTCTCCCAAATGAGTATTAACCACATACATCTTTACACAAAGACAGACAGAACCAGTACAAAAGTGACTCACTTCCACAAAGAGGAAAGTCAAAGAAATGTCCCACGTTCACATGACATATTACTTATGTTACATTGGGACTAATTTTCAGCAGTTCCCTGAGAACAGCTTAAGGAGGAAGGAAAGCACCAGCGATTCACGCCCTTCAGCCAGCAGCAACTTTTTTAGTCCCAAAGATTGCTGAGGTGCTGAACAAAGCAGAATAACATCTACTTTCTTATAAGAAGCAGGCTCCCAATTAATGCAAGGTCTCAAAAAGCACAGAACCAACCAGCTTTTAGCAAAGTCTTCTCTGCAGAAAGCAGTTATGAAGGTGTCATGCTGTGACAGTTACCTCACAAGCAATTAGTACAAGATGGGAAAGAAAAAAAAAGATTTCATCTAGCTGACTTCTTGGGATTTTTTTTGGTTCCAGGAAACAAAAAACCCAAGGAGTCGTGTGGCACTTAAAGACAGCCGAACACACTTAGGAACTGCATGTAACTGACAAACAAAACAAAGGGGCTGCGTCAGTGTGATGAGGTAGCGGTTGTGTTCATAGTGGGAAAAGCCAGAATGGGTCTTTTGCTCTTTGTGGAGCTGTACCAATTTACCAGACATTGGCTTGGTCCAGTGTCTTCTGAAGTCAGGGGGAGTCTGTCCTTTAACTGAATTGGGCTTTGGATCAGGCACTTAGACACTGACTGTTTTAATCACCTTGAACTGTAACCTGCAGCTAAGCTTACAACAATGGGTCTTATATTAACAGGGATATTAATATTTACCTGCCTCTTAGATCTGCTTTATTAATGAATAGGTTTTGAAGACAGAGTATCATAGTTATTGTTAGTTCGTATTCAGTAGTTATTGCAGTGACACGTATTCGATGCACACAAATAAAACATGGAAACGTGATTTAAAAAGTTTCAAAGGGGTAGCCATGTTACTCGAATTCAGCGAAACAAGCAAGGAGTCCTGTGGCATTTAAACACTAACAAATTTATTTATTGCATGAGCTTCGTGGGAGAAAACCCCACTTCATCAGATGCTTTGAAGATGGGGGAATTTACAGAAAGGGAGCAAAATAAATGCACAGAAGTGTAAGTCATGGGATCAGCTCACACTGTAACAGCAAATCAAAGCAGCTGTTAACATTCAAACACTGGGGAACAGCACATAGGGCAGGATAAAGTCAAACAACACTTCCCCACTTTTATTTTCTTTCCATTCTGTAAGTTCTCCCATCTTCAAACCATCTGACGAAGTGGGATTTTAGTCTTTAAGTGCCACATGACTCCTTGAATAATTTAATTAAGATTACTAAGGAGACAGGACGGTTTTGAGCATCAGGGGATCTGGGTTATATTTCCAGTTATGTCTCTGTCATACTGTGAATTAAATAGTTTAAACTTCAGTCACCAAAAAGTAGTGTCTCTCTCCATACTTCTTTCCTTCTTTCTCTGCTGATTCTGTTCCCTCAACTCCCTCCCTAATGTTTTCAAGTAATAACTACCTACTCTTTTTTAGTATTTAAGGTGCCACAGGACTCTCATTTTTGCCTAGTCTCACTGCATAGTATTGAACTGCCAAATCAGAGGGACTCGCAGGCAGCATGGACAAATGTCTTAAAGACAAATTTCACAAGGGTCCTCTTATTTTGAATACCTTCTTTTCTGGGGACCCTAATATACCCCCACTAAATTCATTTGATGTTATGAATACTTAACACTTACAAAAGTCAGGCTGAAGTGACTCAGGTTTCCATCTCATCTGCTGGGAGACAAACCCTTTTGGAAACTAAGGCATTCATTTGGGTGCCCAAAGGAGGGCTTATAGTACATTTAGACCAAAGCAGATAGGCCAGAATTTTCAAAGAAGTATGCGGGGCTCTGACACCACAAAATCACCCGCATCTTCTAAAGGGTCATTTATTTTGACTAAGCTCGCACACAAAGTCATCTAGAGCACTGGTTCTCAACCACTGTACCAGGACACATTCCTGTGTCATCACACAGTGGAAAGTGTGTCACAGAGAGCCAGGGAGATGGCTGGATTTGGCCAGAGGGGATGGGTTGGTGCGTCCCGTAGGGTTGTGGTATGCCCACCAAATATGTTGCAACCTGAGAAAGGTTGAGAACCACTGATTTAGAGAGCGTAGTATTGGATCAAGAGGGTCAGGATCTTGGAACAGGCCCTTGTACACCTACTGTTTTTGCATTCATGCACTGTACTGGCTTTCCATTTGCTTTAGGGGAAAATTCAAGGTGTTGGTTTTAAGGGACAGTCTGATATAACCTGGGCCCTGCCTTAGAGACTTTCTTCCTATCTACCTATATGTGGACAGCTAATATCTGAAATAATTCTGACAGCCCTTAGATTTGATCTTTGGAAAGCTGGAGTCAGGGCATTTGCAGTAGAGGATCCCCACATACAGGAGAGGTGCTGGAATCATCTCCATTTTCCCACCACAGCCTGTTCGCTGATCTTCAGAGCACAGTAGAGGGCCCATCTGTTACTTGAACATTTTCTTGAGCCTTTACTGGGCTATTGGGGAAAAGGCAATCACTCAGATGGGTGGAAAGTGCTATTGCTTAATTAAAAAAGGACAGTTCCTGTTATTGTTTCAATTACTCTAATGCATCCAGAAGCTGTGGAAATAGATGAAGAAAGTAACTCTATAAAGAGAAATAAATGGGCCTGATTCTGATCTTCTTTACATCAGTGCAACTCTATTGAGTTCAGTGGAGTTACTCCCAGTTACAATCGGCGTGATAGTGGCAGATGCATCACACTCAATATATCTAGGAAGCATTTTATTACTGGGATAGAAGAGGTTTCCGTGAAGATGAGTAGTAACCACGAAACACATAAGCCAGACTAGTGGGTGGTTCACAGCTTGTGCCGTTCCCAGAGACACTGGATAAGCTGCAGCCTCATGTCAGTCCAGCGTACAATCTGATCAAAACCAATCTCATTCTTATTGTCATCTGTTCTCTCCTACCGGCTGTCATGGCTCATTGTGCAATAAAACATTTCATCATTAATACCCATCACTCCTCATTCAACGTCAAGAGCAGACAAGGCTGCTGCTATTGCTGTCATTTCCCATTCTGCTCTTGTTTCCATTCCCATTGCCCTTGTGAGCCAGGGCTGAATTGCAGAATAAGTTCCTGTTATGATCGTAATAGCAGACAGAGTATCAGGCACACAAACAGATTCTCACTCTCACTTTTGTTTTAATCCTTCACCATGGTTTTAATGGTTCATCGCCAGATTGGTCCCGGGATACTAAACAGACAAGGTGGGTGAGGTAACAGCTTTTACTGGATCAACTTCTGTTGGTGTGTGAGTCAAGCTTTTGTGCTCATAGAGTTCCTCTGTGTAAAAGACACACTTCACCTATTTTGTCTATATATATTTTTAAGGCAACAAGGCAGCAAAATAGTGAGATGTCACTAAGACACAGGTTGGGGAGATCTTTATATTCCAAACACAAATCTCTCACCCAGTGTAAATTCAGTGCAAGAAAAGGGAAAGAAAAGAGAGACAAAGAGAAAGCAATGTTGCACTCAGCAGTGTATGCTCCAGAGCCAGTCAGAAAGTGTGTGTAAGTGATTAAGTGTATCATGAACTGATTTGGCATTCAGGGATTGTGTAAAATGAGTGCAAGATTGACAGAGGAGTTGGAGAAAGGCTCCCCTAGAAACAGGTAGTGACCCCAGAAGATGACATTTGCAAGTCCATTTTACTGGTATTTTTGAAGCTCTACAGCTTTCTTCTGTCATTTAATGGAACTTTTCCAAAGTTTCACAGCCTATGTCTTACCCTTATTAATTAGAATCAGAGAATTGTAGGTTTGGAAGGCAGCTCAAGGGATTGTCTAGTCCATGCCCCTGCACTGAGGCAGAGCCAAATGCACCCAGACCATCCCTGCATGGGTCTCAAAGCACGTCACAATGGAGAGTGAACACTGTTCGCTACATTTAACAGAGGAAGAAAACAAGGCGCTGAGCAGTTAAGGGAATTACCTGAGTCACACAGGAAACCTGTAGCGGGTCAAGGAATGGAACCCAGATCCCCATGAATCTTAATCACAAGGCCATCCTGCTGCTCTACACAACAGTAGGACATGATCAAGAATGGGCCAGTCACAACAGCAACATGTTGAGTGATTGTTACCTATTGACTCTTTCACAGGAAGTAGCTGACAGTCAAATACAGAGCCAGTCTTAAAATTATATTTGCTCTGTAGCAGATTTCCTACACTCCCCTGTGAAGGTTGATTTCTTGTGATACAGAGACCTTGAGGAATTTCAAGGTTCCCAGACTGTGGAACTAAAGTCCATGCTCAGAAATTGCAGAATTTCCATTGAAACATGGAAAAAAAATTCCATATTTCATGTCTGTTGGCAAAATTTGAGTCTGGTGCTGGGAAACAGGCAACATGAACCTACCTCCAATATCACTGGTTTTAACTTGAATAGTGTATGTCGTATTCTCCATCATCTGCTCCTCGTTTATCACCGCAGGCATCTCACACACAAGTGCTCCCTTAGGATTTTTGAGCTTGGACAGCCATTCACTGTAGGTAAATGTGGTCATTTCTTGATTAGACAGGTTCTTTGTGATAATCTGGGGAACAAAGGAATTTCAGCCACAGTTAAAATAAGGACAGCAATAAATTGCAGAAGTAATGCTGTGTAGTTAAGAGAGTGGACAAAGCATCTGCCATAACTTCTGACCATAGACCAGCACAGAGTCCAGCACATAATATTCAGGTCAACGTCTCCTTCTGAGCAAGGGTTAAAGTATATGGGAATGCCTAGGAACACCACTCCCAGGCCCACAAATCTGACAGGCCTCCATTTGCATTGTGCAAACTTTTAAACTATGTCAAATTATGGATTACTTTTAAACTGGAGAGCAGCAACTAGCACTCAGGGTCTCTCAAGAAAGACTGGCCTTCAAGATGAAGGTGCAGCAATGAAATCAATGTGGAAGACAATGGAAACATATTAATTGATTTTATAAACTGTTCTGGTTGACGTTAGCTTCAACCAAAATGTATATATGTTGGTATTAGCAAGAGTTTGCGTATCTGTGTTTTAGTGCATGAATAAAAGCAGTTTTGTGTTTTTGTTTGTCTCAATTGTTTCTGTTATGCCTTGCGCTGTGTTCAATCAATTACATACCCCATTTTACTTAATTATTACATTGTTCATCACAATACTTAATGTGTTATGCAGTGTTTGCTAGTTTGTGACAATAATTGGTATAGACATAAACACCATATAAAATTATAAATATCTTTATGGAGCAATAACTTATGCATATGGTACTGAGAAGTGGTTGCAAATGCCTACCTGGGCTGGGGCCCACACATACGTGAAGAGGGCCTGGACAATACGGGAAGGGGGCACAGAGATAAGGAAGGTTCCAGGACCCATCAGTTTATACTTTAACCACTGCTTCTGAGCAAGTTTTACTGGTATTGGGATGGTGCCATATGGATGGGAGGAGGCAGGTGTGCTGTTCTTGAACAGGCCGTCATGGTTAATCCTTGTCAAGTGAGCAAGGGCCTCCATAGTACTGGACCTTTGAATGTTGGAAAAACAAAGGAAGAACCGGAGGACACCAAACAAAAATCCAGTAGGGTTTTCCGTGTCTTGACCAAAGTGGCCTCCAAGTGGCACTGATTCTGCTACAAGTCAATAGATTGTAACCACATTTTAGGGCTGTGAGAAATTGTTTTAACATGTTTAAAAATGCTACTGCTTACTTCAGAGGATGGCAAGGCAAACACTGGTTTGTATGACTAATGGGCAGAAACAGAGAGTACACAGAAGAGAGGCAGCCCATCAGGGCAAGCTTTGAAGTTTTTTCTAAGTTCTTCAGAGCTTTCAGCCTCTTACTGTCTGGCCCCAGTGCTGCAAACTGCTGTGTGAGCACACAGGAGTCTGTTTGCAGAATAAGGGACTATGCTTGTAAAATGCCATGTTAATATATGGGGGATATATAAAATAATCAACCAATAACGGTGGCTACAGACCAACATGCTATGCATTAAGATCTTGATCCCATTAATATTTTAAATGTCATAATTTTAAAAGCATTTACATTTTTAATGAAGTTTGGGCCTTAAGTATCAGGTCATTTACGTCACTGAGATTTTGAATGAGATTCTCAAAAAGAGAAAAAAAATCATGAAGAAAAAATATCCTTTCTGCTTATAAACTGATGGTTTTGGCTACTTACATCTCTAATGACAATTCATGCATTTTAATTGGCATTTATAAGCTTCTATTTCTAGTAAGCTAAACACAGCATAAATTATGCTCAGTGAATAGCTTACAAAAAGACTAAAGAGAATTAAAAAGAACACTTATTGTTATTTCAACAGAACAAGAAAACTGAGAATATCCTGTGGCTAAATGGAGCAACAAATGGTTAATTACAGGGTTGATAGCTTAATCTAGCTTCTCATTTCACCATGCTAGTTAGTACTAACTGTGAACCATCTGTCTGAGATTTTAACGCTACCCGAACATGTATTTCATTATGTGGTTTTAATATGCACTGCTGAGAGAAACAGTTCAGATCAGTTTTCATGTCACACCACGCTACATAAGTTTACAAATTTGGAGTACAAATCAGGGCATACAATGACTCCTTTCCTCCTACTTTAGGGATCAATTTTGTCCTGATTCACTTATTGGAAATGTCAAGTTGTGTCTTTAGCTCAGGAAAAAATAATCAAATCCAAGAATTCCACCATAGCTAATAAAGAAGATCATTTATCTTCATTTCTTTCCTCTGTCCTGTATTTCTGTAGTAAAAATGGGCATGAGGGATAAAATTTTCAACAGCACTCAGGAAGCTTAAGACCCCAACCCCCATTTTCAAAAGCATTTCAAGAAAGTTTGATGTTTCTCTGTCTTTGCAGGTATGTCTACGCATGGGATAAAATACCTGTTGCATGGTTGCAGCTGGCTTTGGGTCAGCTGACTTCAGGTCATAGGGCTTGGTTTGTGGAAGTAAAAATCACTGTGTAGCTCTTCAGATGCTGGCAGAATCCCAAACTCTGGGATCTGCCTCCCTCCACAAAGATCAGAAGATCAGGCTCCAGTCTGAGCTCAAATATCTACACAGCCATTTTTCAGCTTTGGAACCTGAATCCAATAAGCCTGACTCAGCTGACCTCGGCCAGTGGCAGATTTTTTATCCCAGTGTAAGAGGTACACCGTGAGGCAATTAGAAAAAAAGCTCCCAATATCTAACAAATGAAAAAAATGGGAGATGGAGTAGAAAGCAACCAATATAAAATTAGAGGTTATGATGTGCAGAAAATTGACAAGGGATGCTAAAGTCATCAAGGAAAACTCTATGGCTAGCGGGGCAAAGGAAAACAAACAGGAGGTTTTGTTTTTTGTTTTTTTTTAAAGTATATTAGGAACAAAAGAAACCCTAATAAAGGCATAAGACTATTACTAAATGGAAAATGTCTTAATAATGGTATTGAAAAGGTAGAACTGCTCAATAAGCATTTCTGTTCTGTATCTGAAAAGAAACAATGACATACCTGTATCACATGAGAAAAATGAAGTACTTTCCAACCCCTTTGTAAATAAGGAGGATTAATTAATTTGAAGTTATGCACCTAGCCTGCTTAGGCACTTCTGAATATCCTATTAGGCAGCTATCTGCATCTTGAGATGCCGAAATTCTTCTAAAAATCTGGCCCTTATAAACCTAATCTTGGAAGGCTAACTCTAATTGAAAACTTCAATCAACTACTCTCTACTTCCCCCTAAAGAATGAAAAGAAAACGTCAGAATATTTGAGTTTGACATGCTTTGGGGGAAAGCATAGAACCCAACAATGGCCATACAGGTTAGAACAATGGTCCACCTAGCCCAATATCTACAATCCTGCAGATCCGCGGGTATCCGCTTTAGATCTGTAGGTACCTGCAACTGCAGCATTGTTGCAGACTGGAGCGCGGATGGGGATTCTATTTTTATCTGGCCAGGATGCAATAGCTGCTGCTGCTGCCTCTGCTGCAGCTGTGGAGAGCAGTGAGCAATATCAACAGTACAGCAGAAAACAAGGAAGCACTCCAGACAATCCCAGCTCAGCTTTGCTTGTGTCTGCCAGTCAATCAGAGACCATCACTCTCAGGAGTTCAGTTTACTGGCTAGTCCCACCTCTGACTCTAAGACAGTGGTTCCCAACATTTTCTCTGCCGTGGCACACCTTGCTACCTTTAATTAATTTGACGCACACCACCATATAGCTTCCAAATGAATATTCATGAGCCAATGAACCAATCCAGAGCTCTTTGAGTAGTTTTTTGAAAAATTTTGTGGCGCACCTGCTCTGACCTGATGGCACATCTGTTTGCTGTGGCAAACTGTTTGGGAAACACTGCTCTAGGACACAGTCCCCACACTCCAAAAATTAGCTGGTGATGGGCAGCTACCCCCCACTCCTCACTGCAGGCCCCCCAGTCAGATGACTGGCAACTGCCACTGAACATGTGAGTGACCTCAGCAGCTCCTGCTTCCCTAGCTCACATGGAACAAAAATTGTTGAGATCGGGGCCAGGGGAGGCTCTGAACTGCATGGAGCTGCTTCCTCCTCCCCACTTCCCTAGCCTCAGCTCAGCAAAGTTGTGGCAGCCAGAGAAAGGCTCTGCCCCTTTAGCCAAAGGAGGAGCAGCTGTGAGGTGGGGTGGATACAGATGGACATAAAACCTGGCCTGCGGATGCTGGACTGGATGCAGACTGACACTAAGTGGATGTGGATTGGATGTGGATCCACGTTTTTGTATCCACACAGGGTTCTACCAGCATCATGTCTTCTGACAACAGCCAATGCCAATGCTTCAGTGAGAATGAACAGAACAGACCATCATCAAGTGATCCATCTCACTGCCCATTCCCAGCTTCTGAGACAGAGAGAGGATAAAACCTCTCTGCTCATGTTGAATCTGCTAATTGATAAATGATGCTTATTCAGAGGCTACGTTCACACACAGGGGGTTATTTCAATACAAGTTGTTTCAAAACAACTTGTATTGAAATAATGCCTTACTTCGAAATAAGTTAATTCAAATTAAGAAAATGTTAATTCGAATTAAGGAAAAAAGCTCAAAGCAAAATAGCATGTTCAGACAACAGTTATTTCAAAACGAGTCACCGTTGTTTCGAAACAACATGTTATGATGGGATTGTTTCATCACCAAATGGGGTTTAAGTTGTTTTGAAACAATGCTGTTGTTCTGAAGCAATGGTATGTTGTGTGAATGTGGTGTTTCTTATTTCAAAACAACCTCTGTTGTTTTGAAATAACGCTGCTGTGTGAACACACCCTCAGAGTAACAGAAATGACCCTGCAATAAAACCTGTTGCAACATCAATTTGGGTTCAAAAACAGAGCAATGTTCCTGTGTCCTGAAACAATGCTCAGTGGGCTACAAATATACTCCAAAGAAAGGAGGACAGAGGAAGAAGCAGAATAGCAAATCACCTTGAGTCTCATAGATGTTTTGACAGCTGCATTACAAAAGAAAATGAAAATAGCCAAACCTAGAAAGAATACCATTATGTACAAAAACCCCTAAAAGTGACTTGTCAAAAATTTGTCCCGTGAGGAAAATGGTCAGGATTCAAGTATTCTAAGTATCTTCCTTTTGGCCTGTCTTGTCTTTGGAGTGCTAAAGTGAAATGTAACTCACGGCAGTGCAGTAACACCATTCTAGAGCCTGCACAGGTGAGAGGCAAGGATAATGCCGTAGCCCATGCTTAATGGAGCATGCCTTTGAATCCTTCTTCTACTGCTTTACGAAAAAGGAACATGCGCTTCCCTAAGTATCTGCTCAGAGTGTTACAAAGAACATATGGTGATGGCCCATGCTAAAACCCTTGTGTGGAAACCCCATTGGAATGCTGCCCAGTATACTTGTGAATCCCTCTCCCTACCCCTCTAACATGGCACTTGATTCCCATGAGTATGTATTAGGAATGGAAAGACGCTTCCTCCAGCCACTCTTTATGGTTAAGCCGTAACTCATTACTGGGGCAAGAGTACAGCAAGAGTAAATATGGTGGGCAATGTTCCCTCTAATTATTTGTAGGCTGTGAGCGGAAAAAATTTCTTTGTGTGCGCAAAAGAATTTCTTTGTGGGCACCAATATCAGTACTATTGAATTTTTTTGTGCACACTTTATTCTGTTGTGTGAGCGGGTTTCATGACCTGTGTGCGTGCGCACATGCTCACAGCTTAGAGGGAACAGTGATGTAGGGCGTAGAGACAGGATACCATATTTTACTCATTTTAACAGATGAACATTAGCAAAGTTCACAAAGATCTGCTGGATCCACATACAATGTACATACATTAGCAATGCTATTTTGACACGGAACAACACTAATTAGAGTACAGTACATGGAAAGGGTGGCAGACAGATTATTGGTGCCATATACAACACCAGGGAGAAAATAATCAATACCTGCCATAAAAAAAAAAAAAAAAAAAGGAGCCGGGGGAAAGGGAGAGACATTTCAGTTTTACAGGATTTACAAGTGCCCAGACTTGTCTTTTTAAAATGTACAACCAACCCAGCTAATACTATTTACCAACACTTGCCAGTGAAGGATACTTTCCTCAATACTGACAAAGCAACTAAATTTTCTAGGAGCTGACACTACATCAAACAACGCATAATGTATGACAGGTGCCCTGGCACTGAGCTAGCATTCTTTCCTGGTAAAAAAAGACAGATGTCCATTTGGGTAAAATTAGACATTGCATTTATCTTCCCCCACTCCAGCCACAAATCTCCTTGGACTGAGATTCTGCCAGGATGAGAATTCATAAACTGCCATGGAAGAAACATAAAGAAAATGATAGTGAAGGTGTGAATAAGAAAGACAGATATTCCTACTCACACCGTGATCCCTTCCTGCTCTCCGCCACTAGGGTTTCAGGCCTTGACACAACGGAGTTGAAATTAGATGTACAAATTGCATGAAGTAACCATGTTACCTTTTCCAGGAACCAGTCTGGGCGTGTCCCCTTTCCATCTGTCCGGATCCTCATCTTCCTGAATGGTGCAATATCTGCAATCTCCATGATAAAAGTGTCCTCCTGACCTCTCTCGAATCTGCAGAAATTAAAAGGTTGTGTAGATTTTGCACGATTTGGCTTGGTTTCTCATATGGATGCAGCCATCATGTCCCGTGGATAGTGCAGCTCAAACCATACCAGCAACCTCACTAAAAATGTCTGTAAACCCACAATTCTGTGTGCACTGCTCTGGACTTGAGTTTTTCAGTCCCATTATTTCATTCTATCACGATTCTGGTGAGCTTTCCCTGCCAAGTTTGGATAGGGATTCTTTTTCCCTGAGAATCAAACCAATGCAAACCCAGCTATAGGCTGGCCAAGCTAATCTACAGCATGGCTCATTATCCTGGTTGTAACACAGAGTATAACAAGGTTTACAGCATCCATACAAATTGTGTAGTTAGTAGTGAGATGGAGCCAAGCTACAAAACCCATCTACATATCCCCAAACTTTCTACAGTTTCATTCTGGAAGTAGGACTTGCAGATAGGTCCATCTGTTACAACTGGGACAGGCTTGTGTTTGGAAACTTGGCTTCAAGCCACAGGCTTGTTCACGGAATCATAGAACTGGAAGGAACCATGAGAGATCATTGAGTTCAGTCTGTTGCCTTCATGGTAGGACCAAGTACCATCTAAACCAAATATCCTCTAAAGCATATTCTGCCCTGCTGTCGCACTATGGGGAGAAGAGGGTGTAGGGAACTTTGGTTCTTACAGCTGAGAAGCAACAGAAGAAAGAAGGGCCAGCTAATAGGCTGGAACGTGCAGCTAGAATGATATAGCATGCTGGTTAAGTGTGTGTTTAGTTCCCCAGCTGCTATCTATGCCAACAGTGAGAAATTCTGTACCATTGAAGTCAATAAGAGCTTAGCCTTTCATTCCGGGGGGCAGGTTTTCACATACCGTCAGCAGCAGATGTTATTGGGCACTGTATAACGTTCTGCTTATGGCCAACACATCTCCCAGGCCCACCTTGTAACTACCCACACACTGCTGCAGCCCTACCAGAAAATAGTCAGCTAATAATCTTTGCTAGGAGGGCAGTTAGAGACAGAAGTATTTGCATAAACTATCTCTCAAAACACCTAAAGAAAATGGGTCACCACTTGGCTCCTCTGCTTATGTGTTGTCCCCTTTGTCCATCATTTAAATGTTCTAATGGTGAGCTTTTATAGCAAACAGGGCATGTGTCTGGACTCAGCTCTGTACGCTCTGGGCACTACAACAATCTAGATAATAAACAGAATCACTATCCCATTCCTGGACCTGTTACCAGCCATGCTGTGCTGTGACAAGAGGGGGAATGTTTCGTTTCAGCCTCTTGTAAGATTACACCCTGTAGAATTTGCTGTAACAGCCTGACCTGATCCTATGACTTAAACTTCCCTGCATTTCTTTTCCTCACATTCTGTAAGTTCCCCATCTTCAAGCATCTGACAAAATGAGATTTTCTCCCATGAAAGCTCATGTGATAAATAGATTTATTAGTCTTTAGAAGTGTGACAGGACTCCTTGTTTGTTACCTTAATGAATCTCATTATCCTTGAGCCATTATCTCAGCCTTTATAGCTGCAGATGCTACCAGAAGGTTTGGTGTGAACTTTGAAGTTTTGATCCAGACCTTAACTTCCCCAGGTTTATGGAGGTGTCAGATGCCGGGTTTTCGTTCTGGACCATTTTTATTTATAAATGGCTAAATTTACCTTGCCCTCACCCTTATGAAAATGTTCTCTGCCTCAGTGCCTTTCTGTGGCAGTGAATTCCAAGACTGACAATATGCTGTGCAAAATAACATTTTCTTTTATGTCTTAAGTGGATTGATTCTCCAGTTTCTAACTTTATCAGGCAAAATGAAAAGGAGGAACCATCATTTTTCGTTATGAACATTGTTATCTGCAAAGCTTTATGTTCCCTCTCAATTTTGTCCTTTCCAAGCTAAATAACTAGAGTCTAAGCAATCTCCCACCATCCTGTTCTTTCAAACTGCTGTCATCAGTCAATATTTCGCTCAAAATCTGTAAACTTCATAACCAACCCATTACTCACAAGAACTCATTACACTATAGGGAAACAATCCTCCTAAGGAGATAAACTGGAGGGCCTAATAGGTCTTTTCTATCCTTAATTTATATGACCATGAACATAAAAACTGTAAATCTGAATAAAAATGGAGGAAAAATACTGGAAGAGATAAAGTACTTGGCCAAATGCTTTCTTCGGGACTCTGAACCATTTGTGTCCAGGATTTCATTGAGCCTTCCTATCCAAGACTCCACTGATAAAATATTTCTGTTGCCCAGAGGTCTTGGCAATAACAGTAGAATAACTAAAATCAGCTTAAAGCCGTGACAGGTAACCGTTGTTTCTCTGTAAGGTGGCAAGCTCCTGTGAGTGAATTGGTATTGGATGGCCCTCATAAAAGTGAAATATCTTAAATTTTGTATTCAGTTTTTTCTCCTTCCTTGTGCTCTCTCCGATTGTGTAATGACTACAGATGTTTCCATATCAGACTTGAATCAGAGCTTTGTACTGTAAATTGCTGGACTGAGAGACAACAGGAAAGGCAAGTAAACAGGGCATGTGTACATTGCAAAAAGTTCCCTTTGAGAAAACTGTTCAGGCCAAAGCAAGTAGCGAGGCTGGTTAGAATCAAGCTAGGGCCAGGAATGAGGGCCTGCAGCTGGGCCTGGAGCAGCTGACATCCCTAACCAGCTAGATGGCCTGATTGGTTAAGCGCCCTTGCTAGGACTGCTCTTCAGACCAGCAGACCTCAGCCAGGGGTTGCTCAATGCGTAGGCCCACAGCAGCAATCTCTCCTGTACCTGCCTTGTTCTCAGCTGTCCTCCAGTCCTGTTCCTGCCTTGCTCCTTACCTGCTCCAGTTCACTCCAGCCCCATTCAGTTTCCAACTCCTGGTTCCTGACCCTTGGTTTTGATGCCTGGATCTTGACTCCAGCAGCAAGTGCTAGGCTGGACAGCTGCTGCTTTGAGCTGACTGCCTATGCCAAGGTCTGGGACGTCTTGTGGCAGTTACTGTGTGTGCAAAACCATTTTATGTATTGTGCACATAAGCTGTTATTCAAGTCAAGTCAAGTCAAGTCAAATCATAGGGCTGGAAGGGACCTCATGAGATCATCGAGTCCAACCCCCTGGGAATTGAACCCAGGACCTTCTGCATGTTAAGCAGAGGTGTTAGCCACTAGGATACCGGGCCATGTCTAGGTATAGCTAGCTGCTTCACTTGCTCGTCGGCACGTTGGGGGGGCACCTCTGCTGAGTGACGGCAAACAGTGCAGTATAACATGGTAACTTCTCTTGAAAACGACTCCTAGAAGCTCCATGGGCCTCCCTCATTGCTTATAATAAGGTAAATTATTTCCCTGCTTATTCAGTCAACCAGGGGAGTTTTGGCTAATAGAAGTAGCTTGAAAGACTCCTCCCCAGTGAGTGGGAGCTCTCTCCCCATCCTTCACAGGCATTTTCACCTGATATGGGGTAGGTTTTGTTTCTTAAACTGGAAAAGCAAGTTCCTCTTCCCACCTATGGGGGTTGCACATTGGACTGAAAAGGCTGGAGGACAGACCAGCCAAGTGTAGAGAGTTTCAAAGGGCAGTAGATAGGGGTGCTCTTAGGTTAAAAGCACCTGAGCATGCCTGAAAACAAACTGTCTTCTGGGTGCTTCTATCTTGATTCAAAAGCCACAGGACTCCAGAGCCAGCATGGTTCAGCAGGCAGTGTATCCACTCTGCTGGACTGGGTCCTTTGACGATGATGCAGAGATTTTAGGCAGGGGTAAACGTGTTCTACTTTCCAAAACAAAACACCACCTTTCTCGTTACATAATGAAACACAGGAGTGAGTCAAGATCATTTGAATATACTTGTCTATATAATTATTTCTTACTGGAATCTATATCTCGCTGGACAAACATCTCTTCATCATAGAATCATAGGGTTGGAAGGGACCTCATGAGGTCATCTAGTTCAATTCCTGCTAAAAGCAGGACGATTCCCACTAAATCATCCCAGCCAGGGTTTTGTCTATTTGGGCCTAAAAAGTTTCCAAAGATGGAGATTCCACCACTTCCCTAGGTAATCCCTTCCAGTGTTTCACCACCCTCCTAGTGAGAAAGTTCTTCCTAATATCCAATCTTGAACAACCCAGCAGTAGCTTGACACCATTGCTCCTTGTTCTGTCCTGTGTTACTGCTGTGAACATCCCAGTTCCCTCCTCTTTGAAACACCCTTTCCAGCAGTTGAAGGTTGCTATCAAATCCTTCCTCAGTCTCCTCTTCTGCAGACTAAATAGGCCTAGTTCCTTCAGTCTCTCCTCTTAAGTCATATTCCCCTGCCCCCTAATCTTTTTTGTTCCCCTCTTCTGGACTCTATTTGTTTATAGCTCTAATTTGTTTTTATTTTCAGTAATACATTACTGTGCATTAGACACAGAACCACAACTCAGCAAATTAATGTGCTATATGGCTGGGGCCAAAGGTCCGATGTCTCCTCCAGTAAATTGATCTTAGTCCTGTGACTAGATCCTTGGATCCTGCTAGCTATCTGGAAACTCTGTGGTGACTTCATATAAATGTTAAAAATAGAAGTGTTTATTTAATTCAAATAGAACATTATAATCATTGCTGTGGTCCCAGGGACATTCATTCCATGCTGTCCTCACATTTTGATGATGTACTACCACATGGCAGAAGTTCTCAGGGGGTGCTGGAGGTTTTGGAAATTGAGTGTCAGAGTTTTTGGCATCTGGGCAAGTGATGGAGTCAGATTAGGATATAGGATAAGCACTTTAGCTGTTTTTGTGAAAGCAATCATTACTGAAATAGTTACAAAGGTTATCTTCAAATCACAGAGTACCTCAGCTCTTGGTATGGATGGTCAGTCCGCACTACTTACAGATAATGTCAGATGGTTGGCAGAACTGCTGTACTGGTTTACACTCAATATATTTACAGTCTCCTTTACAATGCCTAGTTTCAGCACTGCACAGAAACAGGATAAACTACATGACTTGTACAAATGCCAAAGGATGATATAACGCCACAATTTGAAAATGGAATCTGCCCCTCAGTCCTTAGAGTCAATGACAGTTTTGTCATTTACTTCTGTGGGAACAGCACTGGGGCCCTAACTACGTATAAATTTGAATGTTGTGCTTTGTTGCTAAGGAACAAAGAGGTCAAGATACTGTACCTCTCTCCATTTTTTTCCAGCAGCATCTCCTCAGAGTTCCCACTGGACCCAAAGAGAGTCATGTAAATATTGGAATCGGTACCAGCGTGTTGGATGTCTCCAGTCACAACTGTAACTTCATAGAGAACCTGGCAAGGATGGAGGCAATCATGAAGTGTCTCACTGCAAACAGCTGTTCTTGATCCAAACAAAAGCCGATGCAAAAAGCCAGTTGGGCTCTGCAATCTGTCTGCTTCCTTAAGTACCGTCATCATAGCACAGTATCTTTAATATCAGTTCCCTTTACACTGATGCTTTCCATTACAAAGTTACTGGCCAAAACTTATTATGAAATATTTTCCTATTTCATTGCCTAACCTTTTTTAGTGGTTTTGACAGCCCACACAATGTGTTGGAGTGTGAGGAAGACTCTTATTTGTACACATGTACACGCTTTGGAAGTGATAGCTATCTGATGAACTGCAGAGCCGGGTGACACATGGCAACCATCATATGGCTTTGTCTGGTTCATTGGCACTGTGCCCACAAATCCATCCCTCTCCAGGCCAATTTCAACATCCCAATCCCTCAAATAAGTGTTCCCTCCGCGCAGCCTCCCCAAATGTCAATGCTCAGGGTGTCTAGAGTGGACAAAATTCAGTCTTGCTTCTTCACTGACAGATTAAAAGACTGATATGTATCTCACCACTCCACATGGTAAAAAATGAACGTCTTATACCATGGAAAAATGGAGATTCCCACTTTCCCAATGAGACACACAACACTTGCATCAAGCCTTGGAAGGTCCCAAGACATCAGACTTTTAAAGATGTGCCAACTTATGCATTGAAAAGCTATTTGGGGTAATTTTCAACATATTAGTTTAACTTTATTCTTTTTCTCTGCATCATGAATAGTTGGACTCATGGGGTAAAACATTTCAAAAGCACCTAAGTGATTTAGGTACCTGAGTCCCAGTATTTTATGATACATTGAATACTATTTTCAAAAAGCAGCCAAGTGACTTAGGAGTCCCTCTAAAAGCCAATGCATCTCTGGGTTTGTCTACACTGAAATCTCTGTGTTATCTCCATGGATCAGTGCAGCAGGATCGATTGAGTGGCAAGTGGAGACCTGCTCAATTGATCCTGGAAGTGCTCTCCATGCGACACAGTAACTCCACTCCCAGAAAAGAGTACTGCTGCGTTGAATGGAGAGCATTACAGGAGGGCAAGTAAACTGATGGGAGATAGACATTGTGCAGTCCGTTGCTGGTGTATCTCCTGTCAACCCAGCACGTCAGTGTGGACCAGGGCTTAGTTACCTAAGTCACTTAGGCACTTTTACAAATGTTATCTAGACAATTAAAGAGCTCAGGTTTAATCAGTGGAGAGACATTAAAAACAGTCCTAACACTCTATACTCTTGAATGGTGTGATATGCTATGTTGGTTTTATATGCACAAGCTGTGGACGTCACAATATTCAAGGGTGTCAGTGGAATAGGAGGGAAAACAAATTAAAACTGATTCATTTAAATTATGCTGCATCCGTGCAAGAGGTGAAGAAAAATCAAATTAACAACTTTCCAAAGATAGCTAAGGGCACCAGTCTGCACCGAAGCCAACGAATTTAGAGTTTCTGATTCAAGCTGTTTATAAGGACAGTAGAGACAAAATATGTGATGAACTGTTTGAAAAGTGAAACCTACACTTCAATTTTTGATCTCTCACCACCTCCCAGACACCTTCTCTGATTTTTCTCAAAGCTTCCACCAAAATTCTGCCATCACAGATCCGATTTCTGGTGGGTCGAATTAATCTTGGTAAATTTAAGGACATTGTGGTTAACGCTGGACTTTTAATGGAAAACTAAGCTTAGATCTTAATTAGCATCAACACTGATTTATGGATGACAGATTAGCCCAGGTCTGTGGCATGAGTCTTTGAAAGCTGTCAAGACAGAAGTTAAGGAACTGGTGGAATGTTTCAGATAAAATAGACCTCAGCCCCAGTTTTCTGCTCAGTGTCTCCTTTCCGAGTGTGATAGTCTGTGACTGAAGGCTGTGTGCCATGGCTGAGTGTTGGTTGTTAGTATAAAATGTTATCACACGTCAGTCTGTCTGGGGTACATAAAAAATTTAATGAGTAAATCTCATTTAGTTGGGAGTCAGAAGCAATGTATGAAATTACTGGTTTACCAGCAGTGTGATCTAGCTGAGAACATAGATTTACCAATAAAGATTTCAGACAAGCACAAAGGTATAAAATACACTATGCTGTTTTATTGTCTCACTCATCAACATTATTGTCTGCTAGTATTTCCATTATGAATTTTTTCCCAAGGACTACATAATTCAGGCTTTTTAATTTGTATGGGGTTAAAATATGGCACTCAACACCTAAGCTCACATGTTTATATACGTCTAGTGGGTTTTGTCTTTCCTTTTTAATTTTTCTTTGCTACATTTGATTTAAATCATTTGGCACTTGATTCAGAGATAAGCAAACCTATAAAAGTCTCATGGTTTCTAGATGCTTTTTTTAACTGAGGGGAAAAAAATTGAGACACAACATTATGTGTAGGCAAACCTCAACTTTGAAAGCACAAAAAGTGTCTTAATTGTTAACTTTGTTAGCATCTTAATTTCGTAACTTTGAGTGATCTCCTTTGTACAGAAAATAACAGATTAGAAATGTTTTTTTTAGAACTGTAAATATATACAATGCTTTATACCAGGGAATGATATTAAGAACAAATTCTAAATTAATAATAAAGATACCTTTTTAAAAATAAGACACCCAAACCTCATGTAGAAGGCACCATACAGTAATTTGAAAAAGTATTCACTACATTTATGTTATAATGTGTTACCATACATGTCACATGCATACTTATATAGCTATAGATTTTAATTTAATTGCTAAAGATTAACAAGACTTTAGAACATACCTTTTGGCCAATATTAATACAATCTGCATCCAGGATGTTGAAGACACGAGCAGTGAGTCCATCCCCTCGGTCTCTGGCCAGCCAACATTTACAGACAAATGTATACATGACTCCTTTAGTGGGTACACTGAGCGTTAGCTCTTCTACTAGCCAGGAGCTCTCTGGTGTGGCACCATCATGACCAAGCTATGAGATGCAGAAAGATAAAAATCACAGCTGTTAAAGTAAATATAGATATATACAGGGACCCAAATAAAAAATGATCAGATGTTTTAATGACAGGCAAAGCCAGTTTATTTCACATTCTGCTGAAAGGCAGCTACCTCCTAGATGGAATGGAGCTGCTATAAAACAATACATGGCATTTCTACACAAAAGGAAGATCAGTATCCACTGCTGTTAATAGTAGTTAAGGTGCTCAGAGATCATCCTGATGGGCATGATTTAAAAACCTAGACAGATGCAAAGGACAGTACCATACCCATTTAGAAACACAGGAGGAGGACATTAATTAGACAGAAAGCAATGGCACACATTCAGGAAGGGTCAAGACATGGCTGTGTTATTGCAAAAAACATCACATCTCTTATTCATCACCCTCTTCCACTCAACTACCATTAACTGTCATGACTATCCACTTGTTGGCTCCTTTCACTTTGCATGTAGAGAATGGCCTCATCACACCCCAGAGGACCATACAGCCCTCTCCCCACACAGCCCAACCCCTCCCCCCATGCACCTAAAATGCTTCCTTCTTCCTTAGCTTTGGTATGTTGCTCACTTGCTTCAACTGGACATATTTCAGGGCAGGAACTGTGTCTGCCTGTCTCTTTGTATAGACTTAACACAACAGGGCTCCAGTGCTGACCAGCATCTCTAATCGTTATTATACAATAAATATGAAATAGGTCTTTGAATGACCACTTGGCTTCAGGACCTTAGGAAGGCTGGTTGGAGGGGTGCTATCTTAGGAACTGAGAAATCTGATTCAATTCCTTTCTTGTATGATCTTGGAAAAGTCACCAAGGGTCTCTGTGCCTTAACCCCCTATCTGTAAAATGGGGATAAAGGTCCTTCCACAGCTCCCAGGGGTGTCATGAGTCTAAATACATAAAAGATTGTGAGGCACTAAAGGTATGTCAATGTCGCAATAAAAACCCATGCCACTTGCAGCCTGCATTAGCTGATTTGAACTTGCATGGCCACGCCTGCAGGGTTAAAAATAAAAATGTAGACATTTGGTCCTGGATTCTGAGACCCTCAACCAAGAGTCCAGTGGCACTTTCAAAGATTAACAGATTAATTTATCACGTGTACTTTCATTGGAGAAAATCCCACTTGCCAGGGGCATTGGTGGCACTGGGCACAGGGCACACAAGCTCTCCATCTCAGCATCAGTGCCCCAAATTCTGGCCTGAGCCTGGCTGGGGATGCAGGTCCAAGCCGCTGCAGTGGTGGCAGCTGGATCCAGGCTCAACCCCAGATGGGGATGAGGAGCTGGGCTGCAGTGGCAGCCAGATCTAGCCCCAACCCCTGCTGGCGATGTGGGGGCCAGACTGAGTCCAGGGGCTAAATCGGGGCCAGGGTGTGGGGTTGTCACAGGGACTGGGGCTGGGCCCAGGCCCTGAGGGATTTTTGGGACCAGTGATTCCCCTGCCACTTGCATCTGATGCTTTCGTCTGACAAAGTGGGATTTTCTCCTGTGAAAGTTCATGTGATGAATAAATCTGTAACTCTTTAAAGTGCCACAGGACTCCTTGTTCATATTTTGTTATTATTCTGCAGCTCCTTAAAAGGTTTCCCCACCATAACCTGTGTGATCTGACAACATCACAGCCAGAGAAGATACAGCTGCAGACAGTTGCTAATACTTTAAACTCCTCGACTCTCCCCAAATGTATATGTG
Source organism: Podocnemis expansa (assembly GCA_007922195.1). NCBI lineage: Eukaryota > Metazoa > Chordata > Testudines > Podocnemididae > Podocnemis > Podocnemis expansa. The sequence goes on along the minus strand of ML682015.1, from coordinate 14,058,076 downwards.
TCACTCTTAAATACCTTGCAAGATTAATCTGAGCACATTCACATCAGCATAATTACGTATCCCAATCACGAAAAGGAAAATTGTCTCAGCCATTCTAATGAACAATCTGTTCACAAAATGCTGGAAGTAAGAGCTGCCTCCAGTTGATTATTGTCAAAGCAAAAGTTATGCATCAATACGAGATACAGAAGTCGTAGCTCTCAATTTTTACAAATTATTTTCTGACACACCCTAAATATCTAATAACTTTTAAAGAACAACAGTTCCATTGAGGTCAACAGGTCCACTATAGCTTTCTCCACTGAAAAACAAATAATCATTTTATCTGACTGTCTCTGCCATCACTATTATTAGGAACAATATTACAATGCTAATGTCTGTGCAGCTGCAGAAGATTAGTGGTAACCTCTAGGGAAATTCAAGTCTACAGCGGATTCAATAATTCACAGATTCCTAGGGTGTGATGGAAACGGGAATACAGGACTTGCTTTTCCACACTTTCCCTGCCAGCTCAGCTGCCTTTCCCACCAAGCTCCAAGGAGAAAAAGGGCACTGTTTCTTTAACTCTGTAGTAAGAAACCAGGAATGAGGAGCATGGGGAAGTCCTAGAAAGCAGAATCAGAATAGCTTTAGGGGAAATTCTGTTGGGACTCCAGTGAAAGTCTGCTGCTCATCTCGGTTTATTACAAATGCCTCATAAGGCATCGTTTTGAGACATATCTTTACATCAGCATTTCAAACCACCTATTCATTCCTATTTTAGCACAGATGTGCAATAATGAGGCCCCTTGCATTCTGGGTCACCTTTGGGAATCCAAAAGACCAGCAGTCTTTCATGAGTTCTCAGGAAAAAGGGTTACCCACCTTGTGCGGTTAACTGGAGTTCCTTGAGATGTGTGTCCCAATGGGTGCTCTACTTTAAGTGTTGGCTCAGCCATGCAACATGAATTGGAGAACTGCATAGCAATGCTCATCTGAGTCACATGGGCACCAAGAGGCTGCCTTGCACCGCTTTTTGTGCCATTTCAGCACCCACATGACCCCACACCTCTCAGTTCCTTCTTGACCAGGAAGTGACTGAAAGAAAATATTCCTACTTACAGAGGGGAGGAGTGTGGGTGGTGGAGCACTAATGGGGACACACATCTCGAAGAACTCCCAGTACCGCACAAGATGGGTAACCCTTCCTTCTCCTTTGCGTAGTGTCCCTGTGGGTGCTCCACCTTAGGTGACTCCCAAGTTGAGTGCCTATAGAGGAGGAGGGACTTCAGAGTCACCCTCTGTATAGAAGAGAGTACTGACAGACCAAATGCCACATCAGACCTAGATGCCTGATCAACGGCCTAATGCTTATGAAAGTATGAAAATCAATGCCCAGATGGCTGCTTAACAAAAATATCAATAATGGGAACATTATATAAAAATGCTATTGAGGTGGAAACAGCTCTAGTAGAATGTGATTGAATGTGTTCTGGTGGTGGTATGTGTGAAATATTGTAACACACCTGTATGCAGCTGGAGATCCACTTAGAGAGTCTTTGTTTAGAAATTTGTTGTCCCTTATTTCTGTCTGCTATGGACACAAATAACTTGTTTGTTGATCTAAAAGGCTTTTTCTTTGAAGATTTAAGGCCAGAGCCCAACGGACATTGAGTCTGTGAGGGGAAGCTTCAAGAGGACTTGAATGTGATTTTGACGTGAAGACAAGTAAGTAGATAATTCGATTAAGGTGAAATGTGGATGAAACTTTCAATAAGAACCTTGGATGCAGTTTGAAAGAGACCTTGTCCTTATGAAAAGTCATATGAAGTGGGGTTGCCCTGAGTGCACCAAGCTCGTTGACAGCTGGGCAGAGGTGATGGCTATTAAGAAGGCCACCTTCACTGACAGCTGCTGCAAGGAACACATTGCCATGGGTTCGAAAGGTGGCCTGGTGATAGTCTTAAGCACTAAGTTCAAATCCCAAGTAGCAATTAGGAGATGAATCTTGGTTAGAGATTCTGAATGCCCTTGGGAAATCTCTTGACCAATGGGTTAGAAAAGAGAACTTCATTCTGTGATGGTTTGTGGAATGCAGAGATAGTGGCAAGGTGTACTCTAATAGCACTGACTAATAAGTTTGCTGATTTTAGATGCAGGAGGTACAGCAGAACGGATAGAATGGAGGCCAGCAAAGGGTGAACACTGCTTTTGGAAAACCAGTAGTGGGATTTCCCCCTATTGAAGGTAAGTTCTCCTTAGGGGCAGCTTCCAGCTATGTAGCAGAATGTATTGAACTGCCTTGGTGCATAGAGGTTCTTCCTGGTGGAATTAACAAGATACCATGCTGTCAGGAGCAGCCCCCTGGATTCTGGGTGCTTGACCAGGTCATTCTCTTGCGTGAGGAGATTCTCCAGAAGAGGTAATGTGAGTGGAGTTTTGGTGGACATTTCCAGAAGGTTGGTGTACCATGGCTGCCTGGGCCAACCAGGAACTAGCATTATCACAGTCACCAATTCCTGGTGGATTTTTCGCAGAGTTCAGGGAATCAGCAGGATGGGAGGAAAGGTGTAAAGGTGGTTTTCGGACCATGGAAAAATGAAGGCATCTCCCAGGGATCTTGTGCCAAAGCCTGCCTTGGAAATATAATTCTGGAATTTACCGCTGGGGTAGGTGGCAAAAAGGTCTGTTAAGGGGTATCCCAAGTAATGGAAGAGTCTGTATAAGAGTCTTGGGTGCACTTTCCACTCGTGATTTTGTGTAAAGGAGCCACTAAGAAAGTTGGCAATAGTGTTCTGGATATTTAGCAGGTACAAGGCAGAAATTAGGGTGGTGGTGTTTATACACCAGTTCCATAGTCTGATTTGGATTGTGCTGCCTCTGCCTGTTTATATAAAACATGCAGGCCATGTCATCAGTCATGATTTTGACATGCTGGTTTACCAAGAGGCTCTAGAAATGATGGGAAGCATATCTTATGGCTCGCAGTTCCAAGATGTTTATGTGTAAGGTGGCCTCCTGTGGGTGCCATCTGCTTTGTGTAGTGTGATGCTGAAGGTGAGGTCTTCACTCTGTAACAGAAGCATCTGCGGTCATGACGATAGTGGGATGCTGCCAGAAAAAGGGTAGGTTGGTGTTTAGATTTGATGGTATAGTCTACCACAGCAGAAGTAATTTTATTTCTAGAAGTATATATAGTACTTTTTGCATTGAACAGAATCTCGGTCTGCAAGCCTGGGCAAACCAGAGTTGAAAAGGCTGCATATGTAGTCTCGCATCCTTTACTACGGAGGTCGTAGCAGCCATATAGCCCCGTAGTTGCAAACAGTCCTTTGCTATGAGTGTGGGAGCTTGAATGGTAGAGTTTGTAAGTTCCATAATAGTATGGGATCTGTCATCTGGGAGGAAAGCCCATGCTACTGTGGAGTTCAGTCATGCTCCAATGACCTGGATATCTTTGTGTAGGCACTAGAGTTGACTTCTTTGGGTTTATCAGAAGTCCTAGACTTTGAAACAGTGAGATTGTGAGCTGGACTAACAGGGACACCTGTGTGAAAGTTGTGTATTTTATCAGGCAGTCATTGAGGTATGGGAAGAATATGACACCATTCTTGCAAAGATTTTTGCAGCTACCACAGACAGTGTTTTTGAGAAAACTTGCGGTGCTGCGGAGAGACCGAAAGGGAAAACAGTATATTGGTAGCGAGCTCCATTAATGATGAATATGAGGTACTTTCTATGAGCTGGGTGAATAGACATGTGTAAATAGGTATCCTGTAGGTCAAGGGGTGCAAACCAGTCCTCATATTCAAGAGCTGGGATAACAGAGGACAGCATGACCACTGTAAATTTTCTACGCATTATTTAGTTTCCTTAAATCAGGAATAGGTCTCCAACCTCCCAATTTCTTTTGGGTCAGAAAATAAAGGGAGCAAAAACCTTTGCCATAGAACTCCTCCAGTGCCCTTTGAATCACTCCCACCTGAAGGGGACATAGGACTTCCTGCTCTAGGAGTTGTACATGAGTGGTGTCCCTGTATAGGGACATGGAAGGGTAGTGGAATGTGGATTTGAATGAAAACGGGGTGGTGTATCCCAACCTGATGGTATCTAGGACCCATTTATCAGAGGCAACAGCTGTCCAAAGGTGGCAGAATGGGTGGAGATGGTCTCAGAAAGGGAACATTGGAGATGGCTCAAGCAATATTGGAGAAGTTTGGAGATCCCCTACCTCAACCTCAAAATTGGGGTTTTGAAGGAGGAGCCTGGGACGTGGAGGGTTGGTTTGAGGGGTGCCTACATTGCTGTAGGCTTTGTTTAGAGCATGACTGATAGTCCTGGTGTCTGTACTGAGATCTGGTTTGGGGTGAAAAGTGTTACCTAGAATTGTAGGGTTGGTAACAATATGTTCTGCAGAGCATAACTGGGGTCTAAATGCTGAATGTCCAGAGTGGCTTGTGAGTCTTTAGAGCTGTGCATAAGTTGATCTGTCTTGTCTGAAAACAAATTCTTCTTTTCGAAGGGCAGATCCTTTATGTCACTGCAACTGCCTCAGCTGATCTTCAAAGTGCAGCCAGGAACATCTGTGTAAAATTACTCCTGTGGCTATGGTGTGGGCTGTTGTGTCAGTGACATCAAGGGCTGCCAGAAGAGCAGTCCTAGAAATCAACTCTCCTTCTTTGATGATGAAATGGAGATGATGTCTCTTCTGTTCCAGAATATATTCAATAAAGTCCACTAACTTAAAATAACTGTTATGGCCGTAATTTGTGAGTAACACCAAGTAGTTGGCAACTCTTAGCTTCAGGGTAGCAGAGGTGTTAAAACTTCCTGGCTAGCAAATCCATTTTCTTATCTTTGTTGTGAGGTGTTGCCCTGTTAAATTGTTGCTTGTGGCACTGGTTTGGCAGCCTCTGCCACAAGGGAGTTAGGTGGTGGGGGGTTAAAATGGTACGCAGAGTCCTTACTGGGAACAAGATATTTCTTATTAGCTCTCATGGAATTAGGTGGAACTGAGGCAGGGGTTTGCCAGATGTTGTAGGTGGTTGTCTGTATTGGTGTAAAGCTGCTGAACTGAGACCAGGCATCCCAGCGAGGTCAGTGATGCTGATAGGAAGAAGGGTGACCATACCAGGGAGGGGGATACCAGAGGTATGAGGAAAGGCAGGCTGTATTTGAAATCTGTGTTGTGGGGTTTGAGGGAACAACTGTTGAGGAGAGAAAAATGATTTGTGATTGTCCATCTCAGGATAGTGGTGGTGGGAAGCCCTCTGTGCCAAATTCAAGAGAGGAACAGGGAGAGCAGAGTGTTTCTCTTTCACAATGTTGGGGTGTTTTTCTTCTCAGAAAGCTTTTGTGGTACCAAGTGGTCTGACGGTGCCAAGGGCTGAATGGCTCCATGAGGAACTGACTAGGAAGTGGCCGGTTCTGATGTAGACACAGGCACCCTTAAGTAGTAAACAGTGCAGAGACTGACAGCACCTGTAATTTGGATGGTGCTGAAGGTGGTGGTGAGGCTGGTGCAATTGTCAGTTTTGGTGTGGGCATCTTTGGCACCAATGATGCAGAGGGTGCTGATGAGACTGCTGGTTTTGATGGTTTACTGGCTGCAGACACCAGATTGTCCAGCTGTTTTATTTTTTCCCTATTTTTTCCCTAATGCAAAGACATGGATTTTGGTGCCAAGGAACCAGAAGCCTCTTTGGTATGTGGTCTTGACACGGGCAAGGGTGACTTCTTCTTTGAGGCAAAATGAGGAGGAGCAAGGCACCTGTCTGAAGAATCAGGCTGAGAGACTGAAGTCACCTGTCAGGGATCTGAGGCTGGATGGAGGGAATGCTCCATCATAAGAGCTTCAGATGGAGGTCTTTGTCACAGTGAGCTCTTGAACTTAAGTTCTGGCAGTGGGGACATGTTTGAGAGATGTGCCCCTTGCCTAAATTCTTAATACAGGCTGCTTGTCCGTCGGACGCTGGTATGGTGTTGTGACATGTCTCACAGTGCTTAAAACTGGGGAACCCAGCATTATTGAACTAAGGAAAAAAAAATTTTAAACAGGGAAGACAAACTAGGGAAAGATGGAGTTGGAAGAACTTAGATGAGCTAAAGTGAAGGCTGAAGAAAGAAAATGGAGTTCTGTCTGCAACCACTGGCGGCTGAGAAGGAACTGAGGGGGATCAGGTCACGTGGATGCCAAAATGGTGCCAAAAGCAGCACAAGGCAGACTCTTGGCACCCGCATGACCCAGATGAGCATTGATACACAGTTCTCTGATCCATGTTGTGTGGCCGCATCAACACCTAAGGTGGAGCATCCAAAGAGACACTACTCAAAGGAGAACAAAGGTTAAAACTGAGCCCTGGTCTACACTGACAGAGAAGTTTGACATAGTGATGTTTACCTCGACCTTCTGCAGTCCTAGTCTCCACTGTCAGAGCAGTAAGTTTGAATTAAATGGTGCTGTAATTCAACCTGCTAACACCACCCTGCAAGAAGTGTAGCACTGAGGTTGAAATCTATAATTTGAATTTAGGTCTGTGTAGCCAGAGCATAACACTAATCTTGATTTTCCTTTTTTTCCCAGTTCACTGCACCATAGCAGCATAGCTCCTCCCCTGCTGGCAGCTCAGGAAAGTTTTCAATTAGTTCCTCTCTCTACATGCAGCACTGTGTCTCTCTGTTGTTCCTGCAGCAGAAAAACAGCTTTTTTTCCTGCTTTTTTTTCTTTAGAGAAGAGGGGCAGGGGAGTGAGCAGAGGACGACTGACTCCCCACAAACCCCTATGTCTAACTATCCACAGTGCAATGCATTTCAAGAAGTAATTAAACAGTGAGGAAAAGAGACCGCAGCAAAGAATTTGATGTGATCACTCACCTTCGCCTTCTGTAATTCGACAGCCTAAGATCAAATTACAATACCCTCCTGATGTAGACAAGCCCCACGTTCAGTATGAAATAATGCATACAACTTAGTGAGCGGGGCATTCAGAACATAACTCTGGGATTCACTTATTTTTGAATTTTCTTAGTAGGTTACCGTTAAACCTGAAGGAATAGTAAACAGTTGTCATATTCATTCCTTTTCAAAATGAATTGTACAAGAAGGCTTACCAATACTTTGCAGTCAGTAGCTAGCATCACAGCAGAGTAGACTCTGAATACAGACCCATAATGACCATCAGTGGAAGACTGATGATATTTCTGCTAGGACACTCAAAGAAGCCCAGAGAAGCAGAATTTCAGAGACATGTGGGTGCCAAATGCCACAGGCTCCTTTGAAAATCCTACTTACTGTTTTTATTTCTCAGAGTCTAATGTTTACAAGGCTCTTCACAATACAGACAATAAGATGGGAGCCTGCCTTTATGAGGAAACAATCAAATTTCAGATGTGACACAAGAGTACAGTAAAATAAAATAAGAGCAAGGGAAAGGGAATGGGCAGACAAAGGTAAGGTCATGGCAATGAGATTACATGTCTGACACTGGGAGGTGCTGAAAATCTCACAGACTCATGACAGGAGAGTATGCTGTAGCAAGGGCCAGCACACTGCACAGTGGAGGAGAACTTCCAAGAATGAAAGGAGCTCTGCTCTTTCTTATAGGTATCACGCCAGAAGTGCATTGTGTTTGAATGAGGAGAGGGACAACTGCCTGGTGTATCAGTTTCAGAAAGATATCCCATGCACAGGGGAAAATGTGGCATTTTTAATAATATTATGATTCTATGTGGCAGTCGAAATCAAAGATGCTGGGGTACTTTTCCTTCTTAAGAAAAGAAAAATGCACGTGAGTTTAAGAAAGCACTACAGTTTTCATCAAGTGCCCGCCTGTGGCGTTCTGTGACTATCAGGTGTCCGCATTATTTTTAATTCAATGTCAATTTCAAACTTTATTATTGCAAAGCTTTACAGATGGCATCAAAGCAGGCAGCAAAGGCCTCTGACATCACTCAAATCTTCCTCTTTTCTATCTTCACAGAAAGCAGAATAAAAATGCATTATTGCAGACTGCAGAGATTATTACACTGGCAAAGCCAGTTAAACAGAGCACGGACTATTCCAGCACCTTCTGCAATGCACCATGTTATTTCTCTTCGAGAATTTATGCCTATAACCTCTCACATTCTGCTAAAAGTAAGCAAATGCCAGCTCCCAAGACCTGAGTGTTCTTCACCTCAACCAAGTAGATAGCTAGCAATTTTCTCTCCCTGTCCCTAAAGAGTTCATTATTGTACAAGAAAATAAGCACATACGACATGACAGGTAGAGCAGATTGGCATGTGGATGGCATAATTGAGATGCAGATTAATCAGAAATGACTTGCCATGCACAACAGGAGACCGTGTGAAAAGAGGTACAATACCATGCATGAGTGGGACACTATCAAAACTGGGCATCTTGGCATGTCAAAAAGGACAAATGGGCAAATGAATAAGAAAGAGGGTGGAAAGGAAAACGATAGGGCCCACTGAGGCTTAGGAAGTTGAGATGTCTTTCTAGCTAGCTTTAAAACCGTCTTATTTCTTGATTTTCATTTTTTTTCTTTTTCCTCTCTCTCTCTCAATTTCACCTTCACATCATTTCCTTTTCCCCTCTTTCCTTTTTTTCCCTCTCTATTATTTTTTTCCCCTCTTCATCTCTGGAAACCTTTAAGGTCTGACTAGACAAACCTTGACCGGAATGATTTAGCGGAAGGAGTCCTGCTTTTAGGAGGAGGTCATCTAAGTCCAACTCCATGAGCCCCATGAGATCCCCTCCATCCCTAACCTTTCATGAGTCTATGATTCCTTCTCACAGAACCCCTACCTGACTCACAATTCCTGCCTCAATTCTCCATTCCCTTTCTTCCTTCCACCTTTCCTGCCAATTTCTTTATCTTTCTTTCGTCAAATCTCCAATTTTCTCTTCCTTCCTCTTTAACAGTTTGGTAGGGCCAAGATGTGCTCACCCTCAGATCAGGGCCTATACATTACTGTGGCGGGGAAGAGGATTTATATACTTGTCTAACTTTGAAAACCTGAACCAAAACTGTTTGGATACAAATTAGCCTACAGTTAATAACTAGGCACTCAGAGTGCATTAAGGAAGTGGCTTGATAATAAACTAAAAGCTATTAGAGAGCATAGCTCAAGGTGTCAGAATGCACTGCTCAAATGAAAGTGAATGGAAGCATTTCAGTCTAGCCATTATCCGCTGCAACACGGCAAGCAAATTCAGAGATTTTTAATTTGTTTTGGAGTTCTCTCCCTCTGTATGTTTCTTTCACTCCTCTCTTTCTGGACAAAAAAAAAAAAAAAAAAAAAAAGCTTTGTAGCACATCTGGATGGTTACAGGAGCAGCTGGACAGGGCCTGGAATGGACTGATTATTCAAATCCTTGTTCAGTCCTGGTGGGCTTCAATTAGCAGAAAGTGCAGTATTTCTGGGACATGTGCAGACTTTCAGGAGACAGTAGCTGCTCTCTGGAGCAAGAATGATATACATCTTGAGCATTCACAGTACATTTATACTCAGTGGTAGGGAGTCTATGTAAATTTTAGCTCCCTGAGCAAGAGTAGAAAGAAAGAAAGAAAGGAAAAAAAGAAAGAAAAATTCTTGTTCTAGAGTCTCTGATCTGTGCATATTGCTTATGAGCCTTTTATATGAGGTCCTCCAAACTGTGAAAACAATTTCCAGGTTTAGCTAGACAATTATACACGATGCTTTTCTCATTGGAGGCAGCTTACGAAACCCATCTGGATGCAACATGAAAATCAACAAAGGAAAAGGTGAATAGAGAATGGAACCACAGAACTTTTTACTACACCTATGGATAAATTATATCTGCATCAGATTAAAAAAAAAACCAGAGAAAATAATTGACATAGGAAGACGTTAAAACAACAATTGTAGAGAAGACTCACTGCTGTGTCATTAGAGATGGGACAAACCTGAGATGTGGATTCCTAAGCCTTTTAAATTTGCAGGTTGTGAATCTGCCCCTGAAGTCTTGGCTCTAACGTTGGATCCAAAACCAGAGGGAACTTATTTTCTGAGTCTAGTCTGAGTGGAGCTTGCAATCCTGTCAAGAACAACTTGAGAGAAACCCAGTTTCATTTTGTTAGGACTCAAACACCTCCTCTTTTGCCCATCTCTAACTACACCTGAAGGTAGGTCAGATATGACTTATTCAAGGCTCCAATTACACTCTTCATTGGCACAGTACCTCCAATTTTTTGATCTCTCCAACGTCTAACCCCATAACAGAGAACTTCTCCACTGAGCCATCAGCAAACTCTTTCTTTCCTTTGGGGAGATCCAACCACAGCCTTCCTGTCTGCACTTTCTGAGGACCCATGATAATGATGTAAACCCGGCTGTCAGTGCTTGAATCATATTCTGTGCCAGTAGAGATGGTGAGATGATATGGGATCACTGCAATAGACAAAGTTTCATTAATCAGAAAATAGGTACAGAGCCGTAATGGTACCAACATCTCAAGGACCAATGGCCTGATCCCACAAGATCTGGCATTGCTTACTGAGAGGGGCTGAGTAATCTCAACTCCCATTGGAAACCTGAAGGTTCATATTACCTGCCAGGATTAAGGGACATTAGTTTCAATGAGACTCAGGTACTATATCATAAATAGGCTGGTGGACCAAAGTGTTCACACCCCCATAGCATAATAAAGGCACATAAAACTCCAAACAAAATCATTGCTCAAACATCCTGACCACCACTGTTGTTCTTCATTGTTCTTTATTCAAGGATCACTTTGATACCTGAGGTACACTCAGGACTCCAGGGTCCCTTTACATAATCAAAGCAAACTCTGAATGTTCTCATATTAAAGGTTAGACACTGAACCATATTTATACATTATATAGCATATATTAAGGAGAAATCCTTCTGGATTTGCCTAGATGGTTTCATAGTGGCTTTTTAACATTTCAGCTCAGTGGTTGGAAAGGAAGAGGTGCATCTCCAATGCCAAGCTGCTTTCCAAGTAGTTTCCAGGAACCCATGTGGCCAAATCTGTTGGACAGTGAGAAGACAGATGAACACATACATGACTTCTCAGAACACATCACATGTCAAGCCCTGTAACATGTTCACAGCAAAACTCTGTGAAACATATCTTATCACAAATTCAAACTTGGCCTATCGTTCATTCAACAGTTTCTAAGGGTGTGAGGGGAGGGTGAAGGGTCACAAATCTTTTGAGTAACACTAGGCCCGGTTTCAAGTGGTGCTAGACTGATTTCAGATGTGCATGTTTTCATTAATGATTTGAATAACAGAGTGGAAAGGAATAAATTTGCCAATAACATTAAGCTGGGAAGAGTTAGAGCATTTTGGAGGCCAGGATTAGATTTGAAGGGACCTTGACAAACTGCAGAATTGATCTGAATTCAACATGCTGAAATTCAATAAATACTACTGCAAAATACTTCACTTAGGAAGGAAAAATCAAATACAAAACTACAAAATGGGGAATAACTGGCTAGCCGGTAGTACGGCTGAGAAAAGGATCTGGGGGTTATAGTGGATCACAGATTGGATCCAAGTCAGCAATGTGGATGCAGCTGGAAAAAAAAGACTGGTATACTAACGGAGGAGCTGTCAGACATGAGAAGAAACTGTTCTGCTCTGTTTGGTACTTGTGAGGACTGATCTACTGTGTTCAATCTGGCACTTGTGAGGATTGATACTGTGTCCAGTTCTGGTTGTCACACTTCAAGAAAGATGTAGATAAATTGTAGAAAGCTATAGGAGAGTAACAGAAAAAAATAAAAAGTTTAGAAAACCTGACCACTAATGAAAATTTAAACAAACAAACAAACAAAAAAAACTTGTTAGCTATTGAAAAAAGAAGACTGAAGGGGAACCTAATAAGTCTTCAAGTATGGTAAAGGCTGTCACAAAGAGGATGGTGATCAACTGTTCTCTCCATAACCACTGAAGGTAGCACAAGAAACAATGGGCTTAATCTTCAGCAAGGGAGATTTAGGATATTACAAAAATCTTTCTAATTGTTTAGTAGTTGAACTCTGGGACAGGCTTCCAAAGAGGCTGTGAAATCCCCATCACTGGAGGTGTGTAAAAACAGGTTGGACAAACACCTGTCTGGGATGGTCTTTTTACTTGGTCTTGCCACAATGCAGAGAGCTGGCCTTGATGCTGCTTGAGGTCCCTTCCAGCCCTACATACCGGTGACTCTATGACTCTGATGTTGTTGAGAGAAAAGCTCGTTCTCTGCTCTGGTCAATGATGGAGCCGGACAACAGGAGGAAGAATCACCAGTTTATTGACACTCAGAGCTACTGAGTGCGGCCGGCCCTGAAGGACCGGTGCTAAAAGGGTTTTATACCCAGGTACAACAACTTAATTCAAGGAAATCTAAAAATGGTTAATATATTCAAGGTAAACAAGATTAATACATTTATTAGTACCATATAGGGATAGTTTTCATACATATTCATATAAGATAGGAGAATTAGTAAAGAAGGTCAAGCAGGCTCCTCAGAGCCTGGGAATGTAATAAACAGGAGAAATTGTTGATTAATAGGTGACCTCGAGACTGGTGCAGTTTCCCTAATCTTCTGCTTATAGACTGTTCAAGGATGAGAGGGGCTCTATACTTTTGTTAGTCAGGCTAGAGGTTGAAATAATATTAAGGGAACAGTGCTAAGATGGAGTCACTTATGCTCACAAGTTTGTGGTCTCATACAAATCTCATAACAATGTTAATGAAGTTTTTGCTTTTAGCCTGAACTCAAAACTTCCAGCAAACACTATATGTGGGCATGAATTCATGCAAATTATGTCTGTTCCTTCCCCTGCAAGCTGAAATCAATGAGTTTCATATAACTCAGGCTTCTTAAATGTACTGTGGCAGAAGAGAAGCGAATTAAACATTAGGCAAGAATTATTCTCCATTATATGGTACCACTTAATTGTGCACATCAGTGTATGAAACATGTAATGACTCCACTGTAATACAATTGTTTAAGCAATGTAATGATGGTGTCTCTTCATCAGAAAAATTATGATACGTGTTACATACATTTGACAATCATACACCATAGATGTCAAGCTGCAGCTCTCCACCTTAACTAAAGAGTATTCCAAATTCCTTTTGGAGCATTTTTCACTGGAGGACCATTTCATTCTGTCATCCTGTGGTAGATTAGAATGACTTTCTTCATACAATTACTGCTAATAATACATAGAACTTACATAGCACGTTCCATTCAAAGGACACAAAGCACTTTATAAGCATTAAGTCTGACAGAACCCAGATGAGCTAGTAAAGTACAGTCATCCCCAATTTTAAATATGAATAAATGGAGTGAGGTTAAGGCTCAGAATTTTAAAGGTATGTAAACATAGCTGTGCTCAGCACTGCAACACCTAACTGATTTAAAAGCCTAAGTTTCAGTTCCAAAAGTGATTCAGGTATTCAGGACCCTAAATCCCATTGATTATTCATGGGATTTTGGCTAAACTGCTTAAATCCCTTCTGAAAATGAGATTTAAGTTCCTAAATTAGTTAGGACACAGGAATGCTTATATTAGGACACAGCAGTGCTTACATAAGAACGGCCATACTGGGTCAAACCAATAGCCCATCTAGCCCAGTCTCTTGTCTTCTGACAATAGCCAATGCTAGGTGCTTCAGAGGAAATGAACAGAACAGTGATCCATCCCCTGTTGCTCATTCAGAGCATGACTTGGCATCCATGTCCACCCCGGCTAATAGCCATTGATGGACTTATCCTCTAGAAACTAATCTAGCTCATTTTTGAACCCTGTTATAGTCTTAGTCTTCAACAGGGGTTAAAGTACTCCGGGATGTGGTGGAATGCTGTTCCGGGGCCCACTATGTTTAGGGGATCAGCATTCCAGGCCCCCTAAAAATAGAAAATGAAGCTGGAATGTTAAGTTCTGAGGCCCACCATTTAAAAATAGCGTACCCCCAAATGCAGCCTTCAGGTTCCACTTTCTATTTTTAGGGGCCCTAATGCTGGGCTCCTAAAAATAGCAGGCCCCAGAGCGGCATCCTGCAGCATTCTGGCAGGCAGGCGAGAGCGGGGAGGGGGACTTGCCTGGCTCCCCTGTGCATGTGCAGACTCCGCTTGGAGGCACAAGCCTCCAAGAGCAGCCTTCAGGCTGCATGGTTTCCTGGCCCAGCACATGGTTGCTGGTAAGTAATGGGGCAGCCTGGCTTACACTGGGGGTGGATGTTGGGGGCTGGGGGTGGATTTTGGGGCTGGGGAATGGATATTGTGGCAGTAGCTGGGGTGCAGGAGGGGGGCTCACCCGATAAGGAGGGTTCCGGTGCCCACTAAATTATGCTTTAACCCCTGGTCTTCATAACATCATCTGGCAAGGAGGTTGACAGGTTGATTATGTATTGTGTGAAGAAATACTTCCTCTTGTTCATTTTAAATCTGCTGCCAATTAATTTTATTTGGTGACCACTAGTTCTTGTAATATGAAAAGAAGTAAATAACACTTCCTTATTTACTTTCTCCATATGTCATGATTTTAGAAACTTCTGTCATATTCCTTCCTAGTCGTCTCTTTTCCCAGTTGTAAACTTCCAGTCTTATTCATTTGTCCTCATATGGAAGCAGTTTCATACCCTTAAATATGTTTGCTTCCTCTTTTCTGTACTTCTTCCAATTCCAGTACATGATTTTTGAGAAAGGATGACCAGATCTACACACAGTGTTTCAAGATGGGAACTTAAAGAATGGGAGGAAAATAAATGCAGCGAAGTGTAAGTCACACTAGGATCAGGTCACACTGTAACAGCAAATCAAAGCAGTTGTAAAATTTAAACACTGGGAAACAGCATATAGAGGAAGAAGAGGTCAAATCACCTGTTGTAATGAGAAAAAAAAAAATCCAAAGTCCTTTTTTAGTCCTGAAGACAGAGAGTCAGATTTGCAAATGCATTCCAGTTCTGCAGTTTCTCTCTGATGCCTTGATGTATTGTTCAATTGTTTGAGCACAGCGATTAGCAAATCATCAATGGAGTGATCAGGAACATTGATGCGCTCAGCTACTGGTTTTGGACTGTTGTGATTTCTGATGTCAGTTTTGTGCCCATTTATTCACACTTTGACTGCCTAATGCCTACTCAATGCAGGGTCCCCACCGTGCTGAGTCAATGCAAAATGTCTTCCTGTCAACTCAGGGCTATGCTACTTGCCAGGTAGGACTTCTAGCTAGCACAGGATTTGACTCCATGTGTCTTTACAGATGCTCAATCAAACTCACACAATGAACGCTACACTGTCAGAGGTGCCACTGACAGTGTAGCCTAGCCCAGTGGTTCCTAACCTTTTCTCTGCTGTGGCACACCTTGATACCTTCAAATTTTTCGAGGCACACCACCATTAAAGACTCATGAATATTCAAATTAGCTCAAAATAACATGAATATTTTTGAATCATGGCACAGTGGTTCAGAAATGCCGCGTTGTGTAGTAGGGCTGGTAGAGCAGGGATGGCAAGACAGGGGAGGTCAGGAGTTATTTGCAGTGGCAGAAGTGAGTGTGGGGAGCAGAGCAGGGCAGGGGCAGGGCCGGCACAACCCAGTAAGCCCAATAAGCATTGCAAGGGGGCGCTGGCACCTGCTCTGCTTGCAGAGAGGCGCCAGAAATGGTAGCACTGTTCCTGGGCAGGGGTGGGCAAAGAGGACAAGGGCAGCCATGTGGGGAACAGCACCAGGGTGCCAAGAGAGGAGAGGGGAAGGGAGAACAGGAGTGGCTTTGTGGGGTGGCAGGGGGAACCTGGGGAGTGGGAAGGCAGGGCAGGGGAGCACGATGCAGCACCCACTTCCCCCTTTCTCCACAGTGGCTCCCTGCCACCCAGGGCAAATCCTCACCCCACTGCTGCTCCCTCCCACCCCGCTGGGTCCTGTTCCCCCCTCTCCCAGCCCCTCCTCCTGAGATGGACCTTCCAGTCACTGCAGGGGCCAGAACTATCCCTCCAGCCCCCAGCTACACCCCCTAGCTACACCCCCCCCCAACCAAACAGCCACCCCACAACCTCAGCTACACACCATCTGCTACACATCCACTCCCACCCCCCTCAGTTACATACCCCTGCCCCCCACAACCCCCAGCAGCCCCCCTCAAAGCCCTTCCCTTGGCTGTTTGCAGGCTGGTTGACAGGCTGGGAGCTGCTTCCCTGCCACAAACTACTTTGTGGGGCCCCCTAAAGGGCTCACTATCAGCCCCCACTGCTACCTTTCCTGTGGGCCCAGTCCCCCCCTGCAGCCCTAACCACCCCACCCGACCCCCCAGGACTCCTTTTTTGTTTTGCTGAACTGAACAAACGTGACTATCCCTCTGGAACTCATAAATTATTCTTGGGTATGATATTTTTAAATATCTTCCCATCATGAAGCTTATAAGTTGACCATCTTTCACTTAACATAAATGAGCTAATGCTGAACTACAAAGTTAAAATGAACATTTAAATTTTTTTTAAAAGTATGAGCATTAATTAATAAATAAAAAGTGGTAACATTAATGATGGCTCAAAAATAAATACCACATTTAAAATTTTGGCAGTTAAATCTTACAAATGTTTCATATAAGCTTGCGTTTATGTGCACTAGACATTTAATACAAATAATTATAATAAATAAAAATAAGTAAAAAAAGGTTCCTAGTGTGTAGCTATAAATGAAAAACACCAAATTTCAGTGAAATTCTCTGAAGTACTCAAGTTTATAAGACTCTTGCCCCCTCAAAAATATTAAATAGTAAGTACAGAAGAGGCTAAAAAATTACTTACAAAAAAAAGATACAACACAGACATCACACACAGCTGTAATAATTCTCTAAGAGGGCAGCGCTGTATTTATATGTAGCAGCCTATATGGACCTACCTGGTAAACTGATCTAACCAAAGCCAAACTGAAAATTGTCACAAAGTCAAAGGAAAAGGCAAAAGAACAGGTGAAAAACAAAAGAAAAAGGCAATATTTCACAAAATTAAAAAATGGCAGAATAAATGGCTAGACTGAGGAATTAAAAGCTGAGCCCAAGGGAAAAGTTCCTACTATTGTGCTATCTGTTGCTTGCTCCTGCTTTTTTAGCATGTCAGTGTGAAAGTGATGGGCAGAGAATGGTGAAATCTGCAATTCTGATGAAGCACAGATCCTAATGATAGTTTGCCTTGATGAGCCAAGAGTGAAAAGTGCTTAGGCTTCCAGCCCTACTAGCTTTGGTAGATGAGAACAATTTCTGTATTTTTCTATATTTTCATTTCTGTCCACCAAACTGAGGACAGGATCCCTTATTGCCTGGGGCCCTAGGCAGCTGTCTGCTTCGCCTACCCCAAAAGCCGCCACTTCTTTTTGCCAGCCCTGCACAGCCCATGTGGCTGGGCTGAGCAGGGAGGGAGCTCTAACTCCAGCTCTCCCAGATTCTCACGGCACACTTTGGGTGTTGCTGCGCACTGGTTGGGAACCACTGGCCTAGCCCACAGAAGGAAGGCGAGTATTAGAGAATGGACATACTTAATTCTCATTTCAGCATGTTCTCATGCTGGCTGGCTGGCCCTTTACAGCAAGCCAGGATTAGCCTGTCCTATGACCTACCAGTTAGCTCCCACCTGACAGTGATAATGGTAACTTACGGATAGATAGTGACCCCAGCTGCGGTAGGGTTAGGAAATGCCTGCAGAATGGAGAACTCATTTGAGGAGAGAGTCTGTGAGGAAGGCAGGATTCTGCTGCAGGTAGGAGAATGCACCAGGAGCAAAGGCATGGTCCTGAAGGCGGGGACCCTGAGACTGGGCTTAACTGGGAAAAAAGTCAGGTAAGAGGCTCTTCTGGGGGAAGCTCAGAGAGGGCCTGAGGATCACCTGGGGAAGCTGCCAGAGTCCCTGGAGAAGGAGGCAGTGAGGGAAACCTTCTAAGACAAGAAGCAAGAAGAGAAGAAATCCGTAAAAGCATGTTAGACTCCTATGGGAGAGACCCTGCAGTAGGGTCAGTAGAAGCAAAGCCCAACAGCGGTGGAATAGTTATTGGTCCAGCAGAGAAAGAAAAGCCTGGGAACCAAAGGAGGCTGTGGAAACCAGCACAATGCGACTTAGAGGTCAGAAGCAGCCTAGGGAAACAGCAGCCTGTCTGATGAAGCAGACACAGCTGGTAAATACAGCATCTTTGGGCTAAGAACCAGAACAGAAGGTGGGCCTTGGCTCCCCTACCAGTCCCTGAGGAAGGGGCACAGAAGCCCAGCAGAAGGAATATTGAGCCCAGGGTGAGTCTGAAAATTGACCCAAAAGGATGGACCAAAGAATAGCCCAGGAAGGGGCTGACGGCTCTTTGTTACTCTGGAACTTCAGGAAACTGAACCTCCTGTGATTTGGCTGAAGGGCTGAGCTACGGAAGACCTGGCAAGAGGCACTGGATATGAGGCCCTTGCTGCACTGCACCCAGGTACAAGCAGGAACTAGAAGTAGTGTGTACTCCTGTCTCAGATACTTAGCCAGAGCCTGGCATGAGTGAAGACTAAGAAAACCGAAGTGGCCCCAAGACAAGGAGTTTACTGGGTGATTTGGGCAACCTAAAATCAGGTTAATGACCTAAGTCTCAAAATGAGAAATAAAAGAAAGCACAACTAGTATGACCAGCTGAACATTTTTGTCCTAAATGCTGTATGTGTTGCACAAATGCCATGGTGACCAGGTGCTTTGTAAACACAGGTCAAGAGAGAGTCAGACCCCATGCATAATGGGATTATGAAGGTGTGTGAATGGTAACAAAATACTCCTTCCTAAAAGCAGCAGCTTTACAATTGTGCTCCAGAACAGATGCTTTTACTTTTTTAAGAAGTCAAGTCTCTAGTCTTTATCATTGTGAAGAAAGCCTTTAAAACATGATCCGAGCATCACCAATGCAGTGACATTTGCCTGAATTTGCAGACAGCTTGAAATAACAATGCTAAGAAAAGATGTGAGCCACCCATTTCATTTCAAGGGGAGTAAATGTAAAGCCTAATGAGAACAAACTCCACAGCAAAATTGTCATCTTTTGCTGCTGACCTTTTTAGCAGAAACTTCCATCTAGGGGAATTATCCAGGGTTACTAGAAAGAGTAGCTGGTATTGGTATTAAGGAGCAGCAAGGCAAAAAGCTGCTGAGAGAACTCCAGAAGACTCAAGAGCCTCACTCTCCAAAACATAAATCCACCTTCAACCTCCCCCTGCCCCCCAACCAAAAGAAGAGAAGCGACCCAATGCTGAAAGTCAAAGGCTCCTGTGCACCAAACCCAAAACCACTTCACACACCTCCCTAAGTGCCAAAACACCCAACTGTCCCTTTCCCACCTACCAAATTACAGCCTGACAGCTTTGGCAACTCAGCTACACATTGCAGAAGCAAAATCTGCAGTGTACTGAAAAACTGGGCACTGAGTAAAATAGTTGAATCTAAAATCAAATTAACTAAACGCTGCCACTGATATCATCCTGACTGTACCGCATAGTGGAGGGATCTTGAACAGGATTAGGGCAGGTGGTGGCAAACAGTGCCAAAGAATTACTGGGCCAAAAGAATTTAATTCAGATATAATGTGTAGAGCCCTGCAAAGCCACGCTATCTGCTTCAGATCCATCGGTATCCACATCTGCAGACCCACTGCTGCAGCTTGCAGCTTGAATGCGGATTTTATTTTTGTCTGCCCAGGGCACATTAGCTGCTGCTGCTGAGAGCAGTGAGCAATGTAAATAACACAGCAGCAAACAAAGGAAGTGCTCAAGCCAATCTCAGCTCAGCTTTGTGTGTGTCTGCCTGCCAATCACAGACAGTCACTCTTGGGAGCTCAGTTTATCAGCCAGTCCCGCCTCTGATTCTAGGAGCCCCAGTGGCCAGCCCCCCCCCACCCCTTCACCAGTTAGCTGGTGATGGGCAGCAACTCCCACCCCTTCCCACACTGCCAGCCACCCAGTCAGATGCCTGGCAACTGCCACTGAACAGCTGAGTGATCTCAGCAACTCCGGTTCCTAGCTCAGGTGCAATAAAAGTTGTTGAGAGTGGAGCCAGGGGAGGCTCTGAACTGCATGGAGCCGCTCTCTCCTCCCCCCCGGCCCCCAGCCTCAGCTCCGCAAAGCTGTGGCAGCCAGAGAAAGGCTCTGCTCCTATAGTCAGAGCAGGACTGCAAGGTGGGGTGGTGAGGATGCAGTGGACATGAAACTGGCATATGGATCCCAGATTGGATACAGGCTGACACTAAGCGGATGTGGATCCACATTTTTGTGTCTGCGCAGGACCCTAATAATGTGGTGCCCAGGACTTGAGTCCTCGTGAGGGAGAGCTAGACGGGAAGAACATCTGATGCAGGCCTGCACTGGAAATTGGGGGGGGGGGGGGATTCTCTGACCTGCAGAGAAGAGGTTGTTACTTACTGATAAGATATCTTACATACCTATAAGCCCATTTCACTCTACAGGATCACAAAAAGCTTCACATACTTGAATGGATGCGGTGCACAAACCATACACACCTTGTGCAACTTCTTCTACCAACCCTACCAGTCCCTGTCCCTTTCAGACAGTTGCCTTTCCTCTCCCCTTCTCAAATCCTAGATGCCTGGAAAGTAAGGGTGGAGGAGGGAATTGGCTTGTGATCCTGTGAGTCTGGGAGAGGTTGCTGTCTTCCTTTAAACTCCTGTTCATCTCATGGGCTAGCAGCCTGTCTCAAATCCTGTGCACCTGACTGGACTCTCCTTCTCACCTCCAACTGGCTGCGAGTCTAGGGGGCACTGCCCTTCTCAAAACCACGTGCATCCAGACATGCCTACAATTACAGCCTACAAGCCCCAGTGCCTGCCTGGGTTTCCCCTCAGCCTACTATTGTCCCAGCACTCAGGGATATTGAGGCCATTGGTACCTGCACCATAGGTGCTAAATAGAATATGGGAGGTTCCCTGTGCCCTGGCTGCTCACCCAAGATCAGGGCATTATATTAGATATCAAGATTGGCTAGCAGGAGGCAGAAATCTTCCTCTGAGTTTTGCACAAAGCCAATCAAATAATTAGTGCTTAACACATGAGAAATAACTAATAGACACAGGGATCATTTTGCCCACTGTTGCATGCACACTTGAAAGATGACAGTTGTTTAGCAGCTTACACTGTAGATTAGGAAAGGGAAGTGAAAACCCTTTTCCAAATTAAGATCCAGGGGAGAGTTAAAGGAGCCAGAATGCAGTAGTATGAGCTGGAAATTGGCCAGGATATCAGTGTTAACATCCAACACCTACAAGTGCGTCATGGGATTCTGAATGCTCCTAAGTGTCTCATGCAAAACACAGCACCTTCAGCAACCCCCTGAGACAGCACTGATCCAGCTTCAGGAACAGAGCACCTCCTACTGAGCCAGCCATAATGCTTCCTAAGGAGCTCTGGGTTTGTGTTAGACATCTCCCACCCAGGTTTAACCACAAGCTGATTGTGGGGAGGGTGTTCTTGGAGGATCTGCTTTGTTATGTTTTCATGTCACACAAAACACTTTGCTCACAGAACTTGTATGCACAAGAGATGAAGGACTCAACCCTGGGCTCCAGTACTACATAACCTAGATTTAGATGGGAGGGAAAGAAGATGTCTAGAGGTTCAGGAAGTGTCTTTAACTGTGTAGATTATTCAGTTGCTATGGTGAAGACCACTGTAGAAATAGCAGTACACAAAACAGGTCCAATAACCAATCCAGCCACAGCTTACGAGACCACATGGAATCATAGCCCCAGGTGACATGGCCACAGGATGACCCGAACACTTCATCCATCTGTTCTGCTTTGGTCTCCATCAGTATAAACACATCACCTGAAGAAGTCAAATCATGAACAGACACTTGCATTCAGACACACACATGGATCTCTTACTTGAGCCTTCCTGTGTAGACTCATTCAAGCTGGATTTCCTATTCTTCACATTTGCATTGCTATCTTGGCTCTTGAGGCTGAGAGATGAACCACCCATGCTGCTCCGTTCACCGTCATAGTTCTAATTAGAACACATATGTGAGAATAATTAGGTTCAGCGCTCATGGAATTGCCAGCTGTTCCTATATGCCTCGAAGGACAACATGACAGGAAATCCCTCTAGCTCTCCATGTAGTTTTTGCTCAGTACAGCTCTCAGAAGCATGACTTGCAATTTCTTACAACTTTATCCATTTACTTTACATTAAAGTCACCACTTCCATAAGTGCTGCAATGAAGGCAAACTGTCACGCACTTAAAGTACTAACAAAAAAACGTGGTGTGACTCATCTATGTAGCATGTAAGAGTAGTGACCACAGACAAGATGGACAGGTAGAGTAGCTGCAGATTTGCTTAACAAGACATGCACTGTAGCTGTTGGACAACTTGATCCATACTACACAGAAGAGTCAAAGGTCAAACAAATGCTACAAAGTCAAATAACCCTAACAGTCAAAGATGTTATATTTTTCAAATACTTATTAAGGATGAGTGTTGTGTCATAGTGCAATTAACATGAGAAGCCTTCCCTACAAGCACTTAATTTTTTTAATTAATTTTGTCTCATTAAGAGGGAATTTTTATGAGCAACTGGGCGGGTATGACCACAAGAACCCAGAGAACTCTTTGCCGGCAACTGTAATTATATTAGATATAATGTACCAGTATCATCCCTGGTGCAACCCTGCTTACCTCTCTGGCACTATGCCCTATTTGTTAGTGATAATTTTAATAGTAAATTCCAATCAAAATGTCACCATGTTTTGTAAAGCAAACTCCTTAAACACAACAGGCTCTAAGCAACTGCAGTTGCTGTGTTTTGCTGTAAAAAGGCAAGAAGTGCTTATTCACATAATCTTGTTTGCTAATTTTAATTAATACATGTACTTTGAATTCTAATGAGTTACATTAGACTGATTGAACAATACATATGGAGTCTTTCCATGTCCTGGTACAGAGGGCATTTAATTAAGAAACACTGTATATTCTTGGTGCTGATGGAAGGTGCTGCCTTGTTTGATCGCTGGGATGGATGGGTGAAGAGGTGGGGCCATACAACCCAGAATTTTGGATTAAGAACTTCAGAGAATTAAATCTGGTACTTATCCACTGGGTAGGGATTGTATGCATTCTCTGCACTGCCCTCTCAGTGCACTTTGCCCCTGATCTGAAGAGGGTAAGTCTCCACTAGCCATTCAGTGCTTGGCCTCCCCACAAACAAAGAAAGCAGTGATGGGAGACCAGAGCAAAAACCACTAATTAATTTTACATGAGCCAAAAAAATCCCAGCAGTCAGAGGGTAGAACATTTAGGTCACTAATGAACCCTGTAGGACTGTAGTTGGACGAAAGGCCTTGCATCACATTTTTCTCAGAACTGCTGGAGTGCTGAGATTTGCTCAGGATTGTTGCACATGTATTAGACATTGTACTAGACATTGCTACTGTACCTGCTCATAAAGCACCCGTTCTATCTTTTTGTCCTCCTTCTTTGTAGAGAGCCAACGTTCACACTGAAAGAGGTACAACTCCTCTGTGGTTTCATCCAGAATCTCAACTTTGTCTAGGTACCAATCAGCATTTAGCATGGTGTTGTCATGACGAATCTTGATCTTGTATACAATACCAAGGTCCACGGCTTGTATTGTGAACTTATCCTCCTATGGGATGTTTAATAACAATAGTTTCTCTTAATAGTGGCTGTTCCAAAGCTCCCTTCCTGGGCAAAAGCTAATGTGTAAAATGGAGAACAATGCATGTTTAAACCCAGTCTTACGGGACAGTATTTGATTAAAAGCTTCAGCAGAATTGTCTGTAAAATATTCTGTGTCCACTAAAAGTGACCAGAGAGGGAGAAGCTTAAAGTGTGGTTGTGCTGTGAAAGTGACTATGTAAAAATGTCCCCCTCAAAGAGAACAGATCGTTGAGAGCTAAGAGGTGGTATCTACTGACTTTAGTGCCAAAAGTAAGATTTTACTCTGTAGTCTTGTTAGCTCTGCAGGGATAACATAGCTAAGAGAAAGGGAGCAGGATTCTCCTCTAGTTAACAAAACAACAGACCTGTCAACTAAATTTCAATTGCAGATCCAAATTCTGCCCTCCTTTATGTCTGGACAATGCCATTGGAGACAACAGAGCAAATTCTGCCATTGGTTATTATGCATGGAAAATTACCAGTGGAATTAGCAGGAAAAAAAAACCTGTTTGATTCCCAGAGTATGCCTGCGCTGCAAAGAAAAATCCATAGCACTGAATCTTAGAGCACAAGCTGACTTGGGACTGTGAGGCTCAGGGTACAGGGCTAAAAAGAGTAGTGTGGACATTTCCACTTAGGCTGGAGCCAAACTTTATAACCCAATGAGGGAAGAAAGCCACAGAGCCCGGATTCCAGCCCAAACTGGAACATCTACACTGCTATTTTTACCCCTAAACCTGAGCCTTGTCAGCCCGAGTCAATTCAACCAGGCTCTGCAATAGCATGTGGGTTTTTCTTTGCCGTGTACACGTCCTTTCATATCCAGTATGGGATCTGCAGGAT
Source organism: Podocnemis expansa (assembly GCA_007922195.1). Lineage (NCBI taxonomy): Eukaryota > Metazoa > Chordata > Testudines > Podocnemididae > Podocnemis > Podocnemis expansa. Next base: position 14,033,570 of record ML682015.1, on the reverse strand, counting down.
TGGCTGCTGGTAACTTTTAAATTGAGCCCATCTGATCTGGAAATCGTGGCATGACAAACAAGGGACACCAGGGTGCTGTTTTCGTGTCACTTCTCGGAGTAGAACCACACTTCAGGAGCTTACAAAAATGTGACATAAGATGATATAATCCAAGATGAACTTCAATATATATTATGGTCAGATTCACAAGAGCTGCCCTCTCTTTTAGGAGCTACAAATCAGCTACTTAGCAGTTCAAGGGACGGTAACCATGACTTCTTTGATTGATGCTTCCAATTTTGCAGCTGAAATATAGGAGGCTGGGTATGAAATCTGGCCCTCTTTCACTGAGTCCAAGCAAAGAAAGATCTACTTTTCTTCGGGGTTGGCATAGTGCCGATCACTGTAGTACATAAGCAGCAACATTCAACTGAAACAGGAATATTTTAAGAGGTAAGAAACCTGGTTCTTTGAGTCAGGACTGTCATCCACCAGTTCTGACCATCCTTAGAGACTGGACCTTCCAACCAGGGATGGGCAGTTATACATTCATTCATCACTTTGGTTAAGGATTACAACTGAAAGACATTACCAATCAGTTTCGTCTGTACCTGTGCTCTTTCAAACTTGTTGTAGTTAGTTTCAGACTTGCTGAGTTTTCTTTCCCCAGTGTCCCCTAGGTCTCCATAGATAGTCAGGAAAACATTTGCATCTGTCCCAGCTCCATAGACATCACCAGTAAACACAGTTATCTTGTAGGTATGAGCTATATAAAGAAACAGATTTCTAAATATATGATTTGGGGGCAGATGGATTCTCAGAGTCCAATCTTTTATGCTGAGGTCAGTGTAAGATATGCTGAGCTCCCAACTACTCCCATCTAGTTAACTTCCAAAGGGTTAGCCGTGTTAGTCTGTATACGGCAGAAACAATAAGAGTCCTGTGGCACCTTAGGGTATATCTACATTGGAACCTTAGGTCAATTTAAGGAAGGTTAAGTTGACCACTCCCGCAGCCACCCTGGACTTTTATTAAGTTGACTTAGGTGCTTCCTTAAGTCAACTTAATAAGATCACATCCTAAGGTCGACTCAAGCCAGTGCAGATCGGGAATAGTGCTTACGTCGATTTAATTGGCCTCCAGGCTCCCTCCCAGAGTTCCTGGCTGCCAGGAAGGGTCGATTTAGCACCTGACAGTGTGGACCCAGGCAGTCAACAGGAGTTTTCAGAGCTCATACTGGAAGTTGACTTAACAAGGTTGACTTTAATACTCTCTTCTCCAGAAACAGGCACCAGGGATTCTGATGTGCAATTACCACCAGAGTTAATGGGACTTATCTGTTTAAAGTCCCTGTACTGAAAGAAGAGAGCAGACTGAGGAATTTTTTTGTGCAGACAATATTTAACTAATCACATGCTGGATCTGCAGTGTTTAAGTATCTTCTTTGCTGAGCTCGCTCAAGAGTGATCCAATGAAATCTCATAAAATCTTTGGTAATGTGCTTTTCTAATGTATCAAATGCAACTATTTCCATGTACCTGCTCTGCCCCATTTACAAGAGGAGAACAAATAGTGACTGAAAGAATGTTCCGTGGGAACACAATTAGCAGCTAGAAGATTTTTGCTCACATTAATGCATTGCAAATCCCAAAGAGAGTCCCACAGCCAGGTTTCCATGCTACTCCCACATAAGTAAAACTGAAGAGAGAAAGCTGCACTTTTTATTGGAGGCACAAAACCTTAGGGTATGGAATGTTACCACGTTTGAGGGTGATATTCGTCTTTTTAACAGCATCACACATAATAGATATTTTTTTCTAGTTGCTTTTTTTAAAACGGCCTTTCACTCTTAGCTCTCAAAATAATACAGGAGCTGGTCCATTGTCCTTTTTAATCTGTGGGAAGACTCCTGTAGATCGGCGTGGGAAATGGATCAGGCTCATTTAGCCCTGAGAATATTGGTGTGGTTTCCTGCAATTTCACTTTTTCTGCTGTGTTCTCTCACTGAAGACAGAGAGTATTAAACAGCTGTTAAGTGCCATAACAAAAGATATTCTGCTGGGTTGTGATTATCAAAGATATTCTGGCATGTTTCATAAAAGTAGAGGTGCTAACTCGGGGGCGCTGGTCAAATTCCAACTTGGGGAGTTAATTTCAATGTACCTATTTAAATTCTACCAGCAGTTTCAACTGAATAAAAGAATTTTCATAACATTATATCCTAAACTGTTGTGTTGTTATACTCTGTTAAACTGTTGTATTCCAGCCAAAGAATAACGGCATGTTAGTAATGGGTGCAGTGATCCCTAAATAATATCTGCATAATCAGTTTAATAAATGTGATTCGTTGCATATAATTTCAGGAGCTCTTCAGGACAGAATGCACTATGAGTGTTATGGAAACTGGGTTTTAAAAAAAATATTTATATTGTTGATAGTGCCCAAAATGTGCTGGGTACCATAAAACTATTTCAGAAGACACAGTCCCTGCCTCAAAGAACATAATATTCTAAGGGCTGGTCTTTGCTAGAAAAAGCATGTTTTTCCCTTGTGTTAGTTAACATCTGGTAACTTACATGAGGTAAAATCCTAGAGAAGACAAGGTAGTCTCAGTTTAAATAGGAATAAGTAGGTGCAGGAAAACTCCAAGCTCCTGTCCAGTCTTCACCTTTACATGCTAGCTTGTGGTATAACTATAAAAGACCTTAAAAGTCTTCTTTTAAATTATGTTCACTGACAGAATGGCATAGTGTAAGTGCAAATCAGGCTGTCTAAAAGTTAAAACATATTAGAAGAGATGATTTCCATGGTGGAATAGTCCTGTTGCCAGGTATTCAAGCCCTGAGAGAAAATGGCAATTAGTATTAACAGCTGAATTCAATTAGCTCCAACCAGAATATGAAAGGGATAAGAATCTCTCTCACAGACAGATGTAACTAAGGTTTGTGTCAGGGAGGTCTTGTGGAGAAAACCTTAGCAACGGCCAAGCTTGAGGGAGAAGCTTAGGCTGAAACTGATATTATGTTTTTATTATTTAAGTTAGAAATCCAGATACTTGAGAGAGGATAAATGTGGATGTTGTACAGCATTTATATTCTCTGTTCAGACAGGAGATGCGGGCAAATATCTAGAGATGTTTACAAGGCTTGAAAAACAAGATGTTGGAAACTTCTATTGTGTATAAAGAGATGCAATTCATCTGAGGATGCTGAGGGAGTTGGCTGATGCAATTGCAGATCCATTGACCATTATATCTGAAAAAAATGATAAGTGAGGAAACTCCTGGATGACCAGAAAAAGGCAAATACAGTGCCTATCTTCAAAAAAGGGAAGGAGGAAGAATGAGGAATTAGCAACTGGCCAGCCTCACCTCAGTCCCCGGAAAAATCATGGGGTAGGTCCTCAAGAAATCCATTTTGAGGCATTTGGAAGAGAGGAAGGTGATCAGGAACAGTGAGCATAGATTCACCTAGGGGAAATCATGCCTGACCAACCTGATTGTCTTCTATGATAAGATGTCAGGTTCTGTGGAGGTTGGGAAAGTGGTGGATGTGAGATACCTTGACTTTAAAAAAGCTTTTGATATGGTCTCCCACAGTATTCTTATCAACAAGTTAAGGAAGCATTTGTTGAATGAATGGACTATCAGATGGATAGAAAGTTGGCTAGGTTGTCAAGCTGAACAAGTAGTGATCAATAGCTTAATACCTAGTTGCCAGCACGTAACAAGCGAAATGCCTTATGGGTCAGTGGTAGGGCCAGTTTTGTTCAATATCCTCATTAATGATCTCGAGAATGGGATGGATTTCACGCTCAGCAAATTCATGGATGACACTTAGCTGGGAGGCGTATTACGTACCCTGGAGGGTAGGCATTGCATACAGAGTGACCTGGACAAACTGGAGGACACGGACTCAGGACAGAAGAATCCCATGCACTGCTACAAAATGGGGACTCCCTGGCTAGGCAGCAGTTCTGCACAAAATAACATTGGGGTCACAGTGGACAAGAAGCTGCTCATAAGTCAACAGTGCGCCCTCACTGAGAAGGCTCATGACATACTGGGCTGCATTAATAGGAAACCGCCAGCAGATTGAGAAAAGTAATTATTTCCTTCTATTTGGCCCTTGTGAGACCTCATCTGGAATACTGTGGCAAATTTTGGACTCCCCATGATAGACGGGATGTGGACAAACTGGAGAGAGCCCAGCAGAGGGCAACAAAAATTATTAGGGACTGGACCCCAGGACTTATGAGGAGAGGCTGAGGAAACTGGGCTTGTTTAGTCTGCAGAAAAGGAAGAATGAAAGGGGATTTCACAGCAGCCTTCAACTACCAGAAAGGGGGTTCTACAAATGATGCAGCTATGCTGCTCTCAGTGGTAAGTAGATGACAGAACTAGAAGCAATGGTCTCAGGTTGCAGTGGGGAAGGTGTAGCTTGGCTGTTCAGAAAATCTTTTTCACTATATGGGTGGGGAAACACTGGAATGGGTTACCTAGGAAGGTGGTGAAATCTCTATCCTTAGAGGTTTTTAATGTGCATCTTGACACTGCCCTGCCTGGGATGGTTTAGTAGGGGTTGGTCCTGCTTTGAGCAAGGGTTGGATTAAATACCTCATGAGGTCCCTTCCAACCCTATTCTTTTTTGATTCTATGATTTTAAGGGGAGCCAGTAAAGACACTCAGTGGGTATGTGAGAGACCTTATTAGAACAGTGGCCAAGGAAAAAAGATTTTAATGGCTGTGCTTGTAAGGACTAGATGGGAGGGCATTCAACATCAAGAAGGCGAAAGAACAGGAAGTTACAGTAACCCAGATGAGAGATGCTAGCTCTTTCACTTAATATAGGTCAGCTTAAATGACTGATTTTTCAGCCAACAACAATAAATGCAAACAAGAAACCTTTATTAACAATGCATCCACCTAAACTATAGACCCAAACAGCTTGTCCCAAAAGGTCAAATAATAGGTCAAGTTGTGGTGGAATTTTACGTACTTTCAAGTGGTTCCTCAACTTCTTGTTCTATCTGCTTCAGCGTCCCATCTTTTGTGAGTTTTTCAGTAAAGATATCAGATGGTACAAGTTCTCGTACAATCTCGCCATCATCTTCAGATTTTGCAAGCCACCTGCGACAGGGGAATGTGGTTCTTTCCGATCCCTGGTTTAACATGACAAAGACATATTCTTTACCAGGAGGAGAGCTACAGTCAGTTCCTTCTCAGATGACTGCCTGGGACACAGCCACTGATCTGCAAACACAGTGAATTATAGTATACATGTATGCCTGGATTATAAACTGTGTTAAATGCAACAGGCAGACAACACAAGTGTGCAATGAAACAGAACAAAGTATTCTTTTAGGTAATAGAAGTGTTTTCCATTATTCAATATCCAAAACTAAACAGCAGTTAAATAAGCACTAGATAATCCAAAGTACACTGCTTCACTCGTTAACAGGGGATTGACTATATACGCTAATTATGTATTCTCCCTCTCTAATTTCAGTGGGTTCAGTGCCTGATCTTGGAAACCTCTATTCCAGTGGTTCCCAACCTTTTCTCTGCCATGGCACACATTGATACCATTAATTATTTTGAGGCACACCACCATATAGTTTACAAATGAATTCATGAATATTTATGAGCCAATCCAGAACTCTCTGAGTAGTTTTTTAAAAATTTCCAGAGCACACCAGCTCAGGCCTCATGGCACACTCACTGGGAAACACTGCTCTATTCCCAAGAGTACTCCTCTCACTGAAGGCATTTGTAACTATGGGTTTGCAAGATCCCACAAATGCCTTATCAATCCTTATCCAGCCACAGTCTCCTTGAAGATAGTAGTTTTGCTTGTGCAAATAGTTCAGAATTTTGCTGCTTCAAAATGTCACGATTTTGCCCTATAATACTATGACTCAAGCACTTTCCAGCCATTTCCCATGAGTAAGAGAAAAAGAAAGGAAAATAATTTTTTATCCTTTGTTTTGACTTTAGTTTAGGAGAAAATTTCAAGCCTATCAAGGAAGAAATGAAAACAATGGAACAATGAAGAAAATCAATGTCAGATCACATGGTGATGAGAGACAACAGACTTTTTTTCAAGGCCTTTGAAATGGATGAAGTAGACGCAAAATGGAAGATATATCATATAAACGGCAGAGCCCACAAGTGTGAGTGGAACAAAGTTGGCTACCGAACCATGCACAAATTACTCAGCATGAAGAAAACAAGTGGTCTTGAATGCGTCACTGTTTTGACTCTATCTTAAACGGGATCCTCACCTAGGTCTTCAGTTTTTTTCACCTTGACTACTGCAGCAACCTGCTGTTGTCTTTCAAACACCCATATGCCATTCCCTGTTGTGTGACATTTATACATATTTGTATCTAAGGCACTAATATGCCTCCTGCCCTTTAACATGGTATCATGGTATCTGACAACCCCACCCAATGTTTAACATGAATCCTCACAACACTCCTCTGATGTCCTGCAGTGCTATACTGAGGAACAGAAAACCTATGTTATTTGCTTGACCTTTTGTTTTATCACCAGTGATGATTTTAAGTCTGATAGATTCTGCAGTTTTTCACATTAATTTCAGTTGATCAGTAACCTCTACAAGTAATGCACTATCACTTCCATGCTTAAGATCCTTTAAAGATGAACCTTTCAATTTCACACCTCCTATTTTGGCCAGTTTTGTCATCAAATTATCAATTAGAACATTAAACAACATGGATGATGCAAACTGGCATACTCCTGGTTCTACTGAAAAGTAGTCTGTAATACAAGTATTGAGTGCCACATAGCAAAATTTACCATGATACCGTTCCTCCACTAGGCAAATTAAACACTGGAAGGTCAGCGTCAGATCACTGAAAACAGGAGGAAATAGCAAATAGAGAAAAAGAAATGACCTGAATGAGCAGTCAAGAGGGCCTGTCAGAATGATTGCAATCAAGGTAGGAATAGTTTGGTGCGGTGCATATAGGAACCCTGTGAAATGAAGCAGAAATGTGCATTTGAAACTTTGACAGTCTGAATTCGACATCCATTCTGGCAGTTTTTGCTAGTCAGGGACAAAAATGGAGACTATGTCTAGGATTCTGATGCACAATTTAAGGCACTGACATGAGCATTTTGGGGAATTAATGAACATATCCCCATCAAGACATACATTACAACTTAATACAAGAGAGAAACTAACAGAAAAAAGGGCCGGTGACATTAAAGGAAGAGGTATGTATAGTCAAAAAATACAAAATGATAAAACAATGGATGTTGAAAATATTTTATAAGACTTTCTGAAAAGTGGAGGCCTGTGTTAGCTCACTGGATTCATAAAGATGTCTTAAAAGTTTGGAAAGCCAGTCACATTCCAGAAGGGGCTGAGAGATACTAGCCCAACCGAAAAAAGGAGAGAGACCAGTCTTTCTCAAATTATTGGGAAATAATGCTGCTGCCTGTCCCAGTGAAGGCATTTCTGATCATGCTACTGAATCAACAGAAATTCTGTCTTAGCTCCAAAAGGGAGACAACAGTGTGGTTTCTGCACAGGTCAATATACAATGCATTCTATACATGCCCTGAAGAATGTTATTGAAAAATCACTAGGGTGACAAAAGGAAGTTAACATTGCATTTACAGACCTCGTAGCTGTTTTTGACTCAGTGCATTGATCAGCACCGCAGCTACTGCCATGTCAGCATGAGGTTTCTGAAGATGCCTAGCATGCAGCTTAAATGAAGCACAATCTGTCAGATCTTTCACTGAATGCAGGGCACATATTACCCTGGCTTCCATGTAATGACACCACTCCAAATGTAACCAATATTCTCTTTCTGTGTTTCCCAACCATTCATTACATCTTTGTTTCTCAACTGGTGCTTCAGGGAACACCAGTGCTCCATGGACATGGTGAAGGTGTTCCACAATTGACCCTGAACCCTCCCTAGTGGGGGAGAGGGGCTGAGTAGAGTGGGGCTGAGGAGCAATGTGTGCCTGGGAGATTTAAAATGCCACAGCCAAGCTTCCAGGCATGTGTTGGCATCTGCTGCCACCTTGCTCTTCTGCTGTGGCTGGGACATCTTACATTTCCTACTGCTGTTGTGCTGACAGCACAACAAAACCGCTTGGACATAACTGACATGGTAAGACTTTCTTTGATGAACTCTACTCTAAGAATAGATAAACTTTGTTCAAACATGCAGGCCCAAAATTCTCATTAATACTTGAGTAATACCATATTCAGTTTTAAATTCTGTGCATAATCATGTACCTATTTTTTTAGAAATAAATGCATGTTATATTCTTAACAGTGTGTTTAATTCAGTTCCCAGACATGTTTTTACAGGAATGCGTAGTATGCAGATATTAAAAACAGTAGAGCCAGGATACAGCTGGCTTGTTCAGGAAAGACTTCATCAAGTGTTCCACATAAAGCAATTAATACCTCTAGGTGTTTCCCAGTCCACTAAAGGTTGAGAGGGATTGCATTACTATACCAGTTGACTTGGTTTACCCCAGTTAATAGGAAGAAAGAAGCGACATCTTGTAACTGTTCCTGTGCGCTGGTATTCCCTGTTACAGTGAGAGGCTCTGAACATGACTCATTATTAAAGCCACGAATGAAGGCTCATACATGGCATTAACTTTTAACTGATCCTAAATGGTTGGTTGTATGGGCCTGAGTCATTGCTGGGAACATTTCATATTAGCTTACATGGTATTTTGGGCATTCTAGCTCCAAAGCCTCCACAATGGGAATAAAGTACAGCCACAGCAAGTGTTAACTTTACAAATTACTAGTGGGGTAGGCACCTTAGTCTGTGTACTGCAAAAACAACAAGAGTCCTGTGGCACATTAAAGACTAACAGATTTCATTGGGCATAAGCTTTTGTGGGCTTCAACCCACTGCATCTGATGAGGTGGGTTGGAGCCCATGAAAGCTTATGCCCCAAAAAAATCTGTTAGTCTTAAGGGGCCACAGGACTCTTATTATGTTAACTGACAGTTATCACTAGTCTCCGCATCATTGTGAGGGTTTCCGCTGGAGCTGACTTGTTAGCGATCATATTATTATGAAAGCAACTGAAAGTGTATTATGTTATGGTAACGGCTGTAAAAACTTGAGGCAGTTACCAGTGGGATTTGCTTCATTTGTGTTTGATTTTTGGTTATAGGCTATAGGCAGCATGACAGTCTGCACAACTCAGAGCTCTACACATCCAAGTCATAGCAAATGAAAGATAATGATCAGATATAATTGGTACACACTGGCAGAGCTCTCTACTGGTCAGCAACAAGCTTAATTTCCTACCCAAAAGCTTTCAATTTCCTTTAAAAGTTCCTGACCTTATTTTTTCCTCTGCAACACATAGCTACATCTTAACAGTCTAATCAGGTAGCAGAGCTTTTAGAAGCTTTGACAGCATATTGCTATCCTGTGGCAGGTCATAATATCCTGTGGCTGATTACAGCAGCATCATGCAGTGTTCTGTTTTCTTCTTTTTCACATGCCAGAGTCGAAAGCTTAGCAAAATTGTGCATCTCTCTGCTTTAAGGCATCCTAATGGGGCTTTTGGGGGGGGAGGGTCAGTCTTCTCATTTAAAATCTTTTAAGTGCTCATTTAACTGTTGCCTGGATGTGTGGTTTAGAACAGTGGCTCTCAACCTTTTTGCAGGTCATGACATACTTGGTGGCATGTTGTTACCCCTACAGAACACACCAACCCACTCCCCTCGGGCCCATCTCCAGCCATCTCTCAAGCTCTCTGTGACACACTTAGTGCCATGTGGCGACACAGTGATGTGTCCCAACACTGTGGCTGAGAACCACTGGTTTAAGACCCACCTCTGTGACTGAAGACAGGGAGACCCAGACACTGAGGAGGCGGAGCTGTCCAAAGCGCTGATTCAGACATAGGGGTCTGATGGGGGAGGCAGGCTAGAAGCATAGTTTTTCTTAGGTGTGGTGCTCTTGAAACTCCCCATAGAGTCAAACATCCACTTCTTTTACTTCTCAGGAACTGGCAACCCCACCTCTTTGTGTTGCAGCTCACCGGGTCTCACAAGCTAAACAGCAGTCAATATTGGAGTGGAAATCTCTGAGCAACACGTGTGGGCAACATGAAATTATACCTATTGCCCAGGAAGTAGTGCACCTCTGTTTGAGCAAATACAGAATCAATATCAGAGACCTAGCCTATATCAGGAAAGGCTTGCTGGTATAACTACACCACCAAACTCTCCTAGTGAGGACATAGCTTTTACCACTTACAGAATGCATTCACTAGTATACCAGCTCCCAGAGTGAAATAACTTGTATGGCAAAAGCACTTTTACACCTTTCTAGGCAAAATACCAGTTGCAAACTGGTGTGCCATGAATGGCATGGAAACAAAGCCATATATGAGAGCAATAGAAGGAAATTAGTTGGTATTTAGGATGGTATAGTAGGACATACATAGGCAACAGGAGGATGTAAGAGGATTTAGGCAAGGATGGAGTTGTGGAGAAACTTAAATAGGATGATGTGGCCCTGAACTTGATAAAGAAGCTTCAAAAGACACCAACAAAGTAATCCAAGAGGAGAGAGGAATCAAATGGTGTGTATGAGTGCCTGGGTGACAGAGACGAGAGTGGAGTGTTTAAAGATTATGGCCAAAGGGGAGACAACAGAAGATGGGAGGCTGAGACATGAGAAATATGTTTGTTTACTTTGAATTGGCAGGTTTTCCAGGATTAGATGTTAGAAAGTTCGAAATGAGAGGCAGAAGGGTAGAAACTGCAGATGGAGAAGCACCATAGATATAACAGACCCCATTAAAATGGGTTATGCCATGGATAAGCCCAGCATAAAGAGGGAGAGAGAAAGAGGCAGAGGACAGAATCTGATTTCCTCTGAATGTGGCTCACAACTAGAAAAGCTGATTCCTTTTCTGCACACTGGCAGAGCCTCTATCTCCCCACTTCGGTAGGCTGGTGCTCTAAAGTAGGGTTGCAGAAAAGCTCCCATGTATGAAACATGTCTGCAATCTGACTGCATTTTCTAGCCCTGCTGACTCGCGTGGGTACCAGCCACCTAATGTATGGCAATTGTGCATGATTGTCTGCTGTGCTATACTGATGGGAGTTGTGGTGCTTCAGGCAGGAAGTGTCCTTATCAGGGTTATTATGCATCCCGCATGGATGGATGTCTGATTGCATACGTGTCTCTGTATGCATGTTCCTTAAAAATTACCCCTGGCTCAGATCTTTAAGTGGGTATTTTGTTAGCCCACTGTTTTGTGATCTGGAGCCTACCTTAGATCTCTAAGCAACAACCGAGTTGGCCTGGTGTTCCTTTGGTTAATGCTTTAAGCTGAGGTGTTTGGCTGAGGAGGCACCAACCCATGACCCTGGAGGCAGTGGTCAAACTAATGGGAGTGTTTGAAGAAGCAGATTTTTTTCATAAGGGGGCCTGTCTAACAAGCTGGGGAAGAGGGTTGGAGGAGTGGGATGGGTGAAGCCTGCAATGAAGAAAAGGGAAGAAAGCAAAGAGCCCCTCGGGGAAGGTGGGAAATCACCTGTTAGCAGCGTGGGAGACAGAAACATTTCAGAAGAGACTACCTGTACATACGGATTGTAGGCTGGCACAATTTTGTGGGTGGACTGGGACCTTGCGGGAACTGTGAAGAAAAATTCCAAAGGGGTAGCCATGTAGGTCTAGTTCAGCAAAACAAACAAGGAGTCCTGTAGCACTTAAACAATAACAAATTTATTTATCGAATGAACTTTTGTGAGAAAAAATCCTGTTTCATCAGAAGTGTGGGATTTTCTCTCACAAAAGCTCATGCAGTAAATAAATTTTTTAGTCTTTAAGTGTCACAGGACTTGTTTGTTTTTGTGAAGAAAAATGCCAACCACCTTCATGAAATTGTTGAGGAGACAGGAGAAGAACCTAGTAGACATTGCATCAGGCTAGGAACCATGTAGTAAAACCAGAATGGATCCTACCCAAGATCAGCTGAGCTTAGATCTATCCATCACAAGAGAAAGCACTACCAGTGGCCGAGACTCCCCTGAAGAGCCTAAGAAAGTTCTGGTGGAAATAAGCTGACATTGTGGATAAGTTGCCACTTCCACTAGTTTTAGGGATGGAGAGAAACTCCTGCCCCATTAAAAGAAAAGCACCTAGACAGGTCCATGGCAGAAAAGGACTGAGGTGTGGCCAAAGACACAGAAAGGACTTGGAGCAGAAGATCAGGAGAGCCCTTGTATAAGTCGGTATGAAAAAGGGAATGAACACCCCCCCAGGGGAAAGTGGAAAGGAGATGAAATTAACCCAACAGACATTAAAAGAAAAGTGAAGTCAGTAGGAATCAGAGGGGGACATAGTGTCCACAGAAGATTTCCTTTGAGGGCCTTGAGAGGAGGAGCCCTGAGATAAGTGGGTAAGATTAGGAGAGCAACAGTCCAGAAATGAACAACATGAGGGGGAGAGAGGACCAACCCTACTCTTAACAAAGGGTGACAGGAAGGAGGTTAAACCCTCAAGTTGTCACTGTTGTGAAGACCAGAGGGCTGACACTGAATTATTGGGGGTGTCATGTGACAACCTATAGCTTGCTGGTGGCAGGACATAGACCTCTCTCCATGGCAAGAGATTGGAGACCTCTGAAGAAGGACCCCTGGCAACAAAGTGAGCCCATGGTGTTCAAAAGGGCAACTGCACTGGCGACTGCCATAAAGGGAACTTATCCCAACTCTTTTCCATGCTGGTATCTTTTTGAGTTGTGCCTGTCTCAGTGGGACATGTACAGCATGGTGTCTGAGTCGAAAGATGCCAAGTCTGAGTTTGGCTGAACAGGATGCCGCTGGCGAGCTCTGCTGCAGGGATGGTGATTGGCTTGCCTCTACATGGCACTGCACTCTCCTTCGATGACAGAGGTCTTACAGCCAACCACAACTCTCTCTGGCCTGGTTGGAGGCTGTTGTGATGTCATAGCTATCAGGTTCCTACCCACCTCAAAGGTGCCAGGTGTATGGAGATTCAATTCTTCCACCTGACTTTCCCTTGCCAGGGAGTCCACAGGCACTGGACTCAACAAACCCTTCTGTAGGTACGGAGTCGACAGTACTGCCTCAGTTGAAATGGCTGCTGTGAGTCTTTTACCTCTAAGCGCTCCACTGATGTTCCTTAGTAGTTGATTTTACCCCAGGCAAGCATCCTCAGTCAGTTTTCTAATGCTTCTTGCAGGGCATTGCTGAGTGGGAGTGGTGCTGAGACAACTCTGGTGCTGGTGAGGAGTAGCAGCCGGCTCTCTGGGTGCTGAGATGTTCGTTGTCAATGGCAGCCCCGTTACTGAGGGGTGTCAACTGGCCTACTGGTCAGAGGAAAGGGCTGCCTCCATCAGCAAGTGCTTCAGTCTGACTCTCCTCTCTTTCTTGGTCCAGGGTCTGAAATCTCCGCAAATCTTATACCTGTCCACCTGACAAGACTCACCTAGGCACTTCAAACAGGAGACATGTAGGTCGCCCTTAGGCATAGGTTTATGGAAAGAGCCACACAGCTTAAACCCCTGGAATTGAGGCATACGCTAGTTCCCTGGGGAAGAAGAGAAATAAAAAGGGTGGACCCCCCCCAAGCTTACCTGTAACTGCTAACTACCAACTACTAATCACTAAACTAAACTAATGTATTTACAGGTATCTTCGTTACAAGACGCCAGGTGAATGCTTGCTAAAGCAAAAGAGAAGAGTAGTTATAGTGACTGTGATGCATGGTAAGAAGGAACTGATGCGGTGGCAGGTTGGTGGGGCCCTACATATGGCTCCATAGTGGTGCAATTCCAGGGTATGCCTGTGCCAATCTGACTGGTACTGCTAGGGGAAATACCTTCCAAAGACTGTGCACACAGCACGTGCACACCTACTTGGAATCAACATGACCAAGCAGTCGAAGAACTGGCATTCTAGTTTATGAGACAGCGTGTCTGCGTGCACATTTGCTAGAAAGCCACAACATCTAATCCATGGAAAAGATGGGCTTGCCTACTTGTTGGCAGTCCATGTTGTTTGTAGCATCTGTTGACATCCTCTGGGTGGGTTTTCAGATCATCTTGAGTGCAATGACTTGGTTTCACTCAATCTGAGGCTACTAGAGGAAGGGCATGGGTATTTCTGGGTATATAAACCTTGTAGTTAAGGGGGCTCTGTTGTATAGATGCACATTCCACATTTTTGCCTGTGAACTCTTCATGGGGTTATCATGGGGATCAGTCCAGGTGGTAGTCTATATAGTAGCAACCGCTGTTCCAAAATTTGGCTTGTCTTCTCTGACTGTTTGAGTGGCGGTAGGAAAAAGAGATGTAGCCCCTGGGAGGTGCCAGAATAGTGGTCAATGGTAATGAGGGGATAAGGTGATGGTAATGAGGCAGATGCTGGCTGACATTTTAGATTGCTCTGCAAGGGACAGTGTGAGTATACGGATGTATAGCTGTACATTCTGTCATCTCTCTCTCTCTCTTACTGAACTGGGATGTTTGTGACTGTGCTAAATGTATTAATAAACTACTGAGAAACATGGAAGAGCTCTTATAATGCGAATGTTGCAGCCACACACATTGGGGGTCCCAGCAACATCATAATCTGAATACTGGGCTTGGTCCTGGGACAAGAACTGTCAATGCGCAAGGTGCTAATTGGGAATTCTTAAGTAGTTCACTATAATTAATATATAATCTATAGACAAGGTAAAAGGCCAAATGTTCAGAACAGGAGCCAAGGGTCAAAAAACAGAGACAGTCCAGAGTCAGCCGAGCATTGGAGTCAGAGTCAGTAGCCAGTTATGGGATGTGAAAGCATGGATCTGCAACGAGGCAGCAATACAGAAACAAGGACCAAGGCAGAGCTTGGGAATCAGGTGAGTCCAATGTAGCCATCTGTCAGGGATCACCTAATTGTCCAGGCAACATCCTGTGCCTTCTTCTAGCTTAAGGAATGAGCTTAAGCCAGTTGGAGAAGCCAAATGGCTTCTGCGATCAGAAGCTTTATGGGCTGTGCTATGGTGAGCTAGGGTCTGCCAGCTCAACACTTATGACTGGTTCCAGGCTACTGCTAGGCAGTGGCTGTGATCTGAGGATGGAGTTATGGGGAATCCATGGACCCAGATTCAAGGCTTGTAATCCCCCTTAACTACTGTAGCTAATATTTATACTCATGGAAGCTTTCATTGAGTGTGTGTCTTGGTACACGCTTGGAATCACAAGCCTTGCTCACACCATAGACATACCCAAACAGTGTCACAGGCAGATAAGAGGTATTCAGTAGTATCCTTGTTGCTATTTCACCTCTGTCCATTGCACAGGGGAGATCATCCTTCAGAGAAACCTGTACTATTTCTGTACCATGTCCAATCTTGGAGCCAGAGATATGAAGGCCAAAAGCTGATGGCATTTGTTCATTACCACATTTCTTGATACCATTATGCAGGATTGAGAAGTTTAAATCCAAATGGAAGTTGGTGAAGTTAAAACCAGTGGAAGTCAGTTGCTCTGTTTCAAGGAACCAGGGGTTTGTCGATCTAAGAAAAGCTCTGCCCACATTGGGAATTTATTAAGTCAACTTAAGGGCTTTCTTAAGTTGACTTAATAACACCACCTCAGAAGGTCAACTTAACAGTTAAGTTGTCCTTATTAAGCTGACTTAAGCCAGTGTAGATGGGGCATAGCCCTTAAGTCAACCTTATTAAGTTGACTTAAGGGCTATGCCCCATCTACACTGGCTTAAGTTGACTTAAAAAGGTCGACTTAAGCTTTACATCAACCTAGCAGCTGCCAGCAGAGACATGGGCAATCTACAGGAGTTTGGAATGTGGACTCACTAAGTCGACTTAACAAGGTTGACTTTTAGTTGACAAAGTTGAACTTGTTAAGTTGACTTAATAGAGCCTCCAGTGTAGACATACCCCAGTTGGTGTCCTCTCTAATGGAAATTAAACAATTTCTTATCAGCAACAGCTGAAGGCATTCCTCATTGACTTTGACCAGCCAGTTGGAGCGTGGTACTGAGATGCTTTTTAAACCTCCTTCTGAAGGGACTGGTTCCAACACTGACAGGGATAAGAAATCAGAGATTTCCAAAAGTGCAAACTCAGTATTTTGGAGAGCCTGAAATTTCTGTGCACAGTGATTCTCAAATGGAGCATTTTTCTGACATCTCTTGCAGAGCTGATGGTTTGCATGGAAAAGTGAAAAAAATTACACTTTGCAAACATACATGCATGTGTCACTTTCTGTAATTCTCTCCTGTTCTTTATTAAACAGGATAGTTGTGCAGAAGCTAGAAATGGGCCAGGTCAGTAAAGATCAGACATGAAACCAAATTTTTCCAAAATTCAGGGGCATGTCAAGCAAAGTTCAGATCTTTGGATGAGTTTCTGGCCCATCCTTGGGACCCAGAGACAGACAAGCTACGGTTTCAGGGGATGAAGAGGCAAACAATAAGAGATAAAAAGCATGTGTCATCATTGTACCTAATTATGACTAAATATTCCATATAATGTCATTGTAGTATCAACAGCAATTGCACCAGTAGCAACAGGATTAATGTGTTATCTTCGCTTGGCATTGCAATCTGAAATGTAGGAGAAGGTCAGAATATGAAGTAAAAGGACATGTAGAGATCCCCAAGGCTAGCCTGAGGTTTAGTGAAACAAGCCAAAACTGTAGGCCTGAGCTGGATAAACAGTCTAACTAACAGGAGTCAGGCTGTGAAAGTTTGACCTCACCAAAATTGTCAATAAAAGCTGAAACTGCAATAATAGGTATAAAGAGTGGAAAAGTACCTTGAGAAAGGAAGTGTTGGATCAGCCTAGTGCCAAAGAGGTAAGGAGAGATGTCTTGCCCAAAATGTCCTGCATTGGGGTAGTTCACCCAAATGATGATATCTTGATGGATGGAGACATTAAGTGGGATGCAGACCAAAGAGAGTAATGGATGGCATCAGGAAGGGTTTGTGGACCGATCAAGATAACTTTAAATATCAAAGAAAGTAGTGTCTTGTGCCCAATGGGCTGAGAAAATGGTCCAAACAGTGTATAAAAGCAGGAGTCAGCAGGAGAGATCGGATTTCATGCAGGTGGGGGGTGGTGGTGTGATGGAGAGTCCTGCCATCAGTTGAGCTACTCCGTTGCACTGAGAGCATGAATGCTGTCAGTATACTTGTTGATTATAGGCTGCTCACCATTGTGCTATGTAGCAATAAAACCTAGCCTGGCACCTTCATTTCAACAAAAATCTGTGGTTGTGTTGGTTTCTTCAATCATGAGAAGACACCCATGTTGGAGGCGCGACAACACTGATAACATCATTTCCCACAGGACCACATGAAATACAAGTGCTATCAATTCATGGGAGATTGAATTCAGTCACTGGCTACGAGTTCACCGTTGTCTAATTACCAAACTGCATTTATAGCTGCAGTGAGATGTAATGACCTCCAACTGACCCAGAAAGGGAGGAACTTCTCTCTGAATCCAAGTGGGAGGAGCCAGGCCGGGCTTAACCCTCCCATCAGAAATCAAGGGGTGGGACAGGAAGTATAAAGGCTGGGACTTTAAGCTCAGTCCAGCAGAAACTGCTGGAGGAGACATGCCTCTGCTCACTCCTGAGCCTGAAGCCTATGGAGGACCCTGCTGTGCCAAAAAATGGCTGAAGCTGCTGGAGCTGACAGCCAAACGAGACACCAAGAAGGCTGTGACTATCACTGTTTGTTTATCCTGGGGAGATAAAGGACAGGCAGACCCTGGTATACCCAGGAGAAGGTAGGAAGTGGCTCAGACACAGTTGACCGTAGTCTGGCTGCATTGCTGCTAAAAGGCAGGTTGGCATATTTCAGCTGGATCCCTGCTGAGCCAGTGTCAGAATTTTCTGCCATTATTAGGACCCTGGGCTCAAGCCCCATGGAGTAGGGTGGGCATGGGACCTCCTACCCCTTGCTGACAACCCCACCTCTGGGTTGGCAGCCACCCTACGTTGTGCCAGGAGGCCTGTTTACAGCTTCGCTCTGCCCCTGTCTGAGGGCAAGAGCCAGCCTACACTATTCACTGCTCAACCCTGTCCAAAAGCCGACTTCTTTGCTCTTCCTTACCTATGGGCCACAGCCCCACGTCCTGCCTTCCAAGTGGCTAACTCCCCTGTATTCAGTCAAACACATAGTGACGTAGTGAGGGGCAGTCGCTTCCCACCAACCCAGAGGTGGAGGGATCACCACTAACCCACTACAATGGTGTTTCAGTCATCTCCATTATACACTTAGCAGTAGAGTCCTATGCAAATCTAGCCTGAAAATCAGTCTTTTTAAAGTCAATATATACTAAAATACCTCAGTATTTCTTGTATTTGCATATCTGTTTCTTCTGTAGATATCACACATCTGCACCCCTGATCTATAATGATGTTTATTTAGCACCAGATACACAAAGAGGACTCAGCTGTTGCAATGCTGAGTTTAACTTTAGGTGCCCTGCTGCCTAACAGAATCAACACCCAGAGTTAGGTGCCCAGGCTCCTGACACCCCTGGGCAGCAAACGAGTGATGGTGGGGTTTGAGGATCTAAAGCTTGGGCCTAGCTGCCTAAAGTGAAGTTAAGTGTCTAAATCCCTGTGTGGACTTAGGTCTTTATGTGAAGAGCTTCCTGTCTGGCTCAGGAACAAAATGGTCAAACCTGCAGGGCTTTCCAGGCAGAAATAGAGTAGTTTCTATCCTGTGCCTCACAGGAGGGGCAGCAGAGAAGCAGCTGCCCAGCAGCAGGGAGGCTGGCTGTGGTCTGGGGAATGACTGTGGGATAGTGAGGGCTGGGGCACCTTCCTGGCATAAAGTAGGCAGCCTCGAGGACTGCACAAATTTACAACAGACCCTGGGCGTCTCACAATCTCTCTACCGCTCAGCATCAGGAACATTTCTTCTAACATTCCTCAAATACGCCATATAAGAGGGCAGCGTAGGTCTGATTATGGTTTCCCTAATCTACTCCTGCCTCATGGAAAATTCTCTCCTGGCCTTTGTAGCTCAGGTATGCGCCCTACAGATCAATGGAGAGGCTTAAGCATTTACACAGTATACAATCATTCCCCAGTTCCCACAACACTTTACAGTCTACACATCCAGGAGTCATTTTACAACACTGAAACACAGCCAGCTCTAGGGTCAGAGGACATTAGCCAGCATGCACTGTGGAACGCTGGTGGAAGGGAAACCTCCTCCCAACATACGTGGCCAAAAGTCTACTCTTACACAAAACACCATGAAATCTTTATTGCAGATATTAAAAGCAGATGGAAGCCTGGTTTTAAAGTCAGATAAATGGGCCATCGCTCTGACGTACTGGTAGCCTGACCAATCTGTCATTAACTATAGCCTTGAAACATTGTGCTCTAAAGCGAGCCCTGATATTTTTATTCTAGTCAACAAGTGCACCGACAATGGGGAGGGGAGGAGGTTAAGCTTTTTTGTTGTGAAGCTGCAGAATTCTAGAATCAGTGTCTGAAGAATAAACCACTATAATAAATGTTTGTATCAGGTCCCCCAGCTCTTGCTACTTCATTAGCCTGCATTGCTCTCCAGGGAGCCACTTTTCACTCTTAATCATACTCAGTGTATCAAACCTTCACTGTGGGACGCAAAAGCAGCTGCCCATGGATGCATTCCACAAAGTCCATTGATTCAACGCCTACCTTTCCATTTGGCAAAAGTCTCCGAATATCCACTCGATCTAAATGCCACCCAGAATTAAGCCCTCCACCTTTGTGTCCAATGCGAATCTTCTCAATAGTGTCTCCAACATCCTCCAGCTACAGGGAAAAAAAAAAAGATAAGGAAGCAAGTAAGAGGTAGCAGGATGAATTCCTTCACAGCAAAATTCACTGATTCTTTAGTCACTTTCTTAATTTCAGTTTAAATTAAGTTCTCGAATGTGCAAATATTGGCTTCACTGAAACATCCTTATGCATGTGAAATGATGGGCTCCACATTACTTTTATTCTGAAGCAAGCATGTCCACAAACAGATTTGCACTGAAATAATTAAACTTTGAGAATGGAGTCCATTCCATAAATGGACGCCTGAGCGTGCCCATGCCCCGGAGGTGGCATTCTTGACTTCTGCTCACCGCAGCCTTGCTGCAACCCGCAGGCCCACAGCTCCCTCTCACCTCTATGCCAGCTCCCTGCTGCCTTCCCCCAGGCTTGTGCCTTCTCCCGGCCCCCTCCCCACTGCTGGCCTGCCTTTAAGCCCACGCTTCTCCATTAGGCTACCCTCTTTCTTGCTCTGCCACAGACTCTGTTTGCCGTATTAAGGAAATTACAGATATCCATATTTAAAACAGCCGCTAATCTTCTGGGTTCTCCTTAGCCACTTACATTCTGAAAATAAGGCTGTAAAGAGAGTTGCAGCAAAATTAAGTCGGTTTGGATCCACCCTTTTTGTTATTCTGGTGCAAGCCTGTAGATAAGCTCTTAAAAAAGGTGACCGGATGCTTTCTTTTTGCACAGGAGGGGTATTTAAGTAGTATTTTTCCTGAGAGACCTATGTAACAAATCATTTTTGAGCTTGTGAATGTTGAGCATTTGTAGGTATCAGTTTAGGCTCCTGGGAGTCCCCCATCCCATGCCTCCATTGTGACAAGACTGTCATGCACTGAAGCACAATCAGACCTATTCTGCACTTGCTGCATTTTCTGACACCAGTTGACAGGAGATACACAAAGCATGTAAAGTATCTTGAATATCTCCCATCATCTTACTAGTGTCCACTTAACTTCCCCTACACACTGCACTAAGGCAAAAGGCAATGTCGTCCAGTCACCTTAGCGCTATCCCACTTCTGGGGCTAGAATTGTTATTGCAAACTCTAGAGTGATTGAGCGGTCTTGACAGACTGCTTGGAAGAGTGCATTAATGGTGGCGATTTTGTATAGACGTAGCCTTAGTCTTATTTCTGGTGAGACTGAGAACTAGAATGGCCTGGCAGTTGCAGTTTAGAGGTCGGTGCTCCAAAAGAACTGGTTAGGGAAGTTTGCGTGAAGTCTGTATTCACTATAGTTGATTTGTCCACAACAAGCATTACCTAGTTCTTATTAGTATAAAAATTAAAATGATCTGGTTTAAAACAAACAGACAAACAAGGAGTCGTGTGGCACTTTAAGACTAACAGATTTATTTTTCGTGTGAGCTTTCGTGGGAGAAAATCCCACTTCAAATAAATCTGGTTTTAAAAAACATTAATGTAGGTGAAATGATGTTATTCTTCCTCTGCTCAGTCTGAACAGTCATCCTTCAATGAGGCAGTCCATCTATATATAGTGGTGAAGTGGCATGTGACTGTAAAGATGGGTATTCAAAAAAAAAGTGTTTATTGCACTGCTTTAGGCATCTTCAGCAAATCACCACTTGGAATCAGAGTTAACGTGTTTTGAATGCTCTTACTGCTCCTTCTGCAGAATAGCATTTGCAATCAAACTACTAAAACAAAAGGGCAATTCTCAGCTCTGTATTTTCTGAAATCCCAGAATTGTTTTCACGGTCTACTGTGCTTCAGATTATGGCTCCTCACAAGTAGGGAAAAGAAGAATACATTATGCTGCCTTTTCTTTTTCTTAGTAAATGAAGAATTAAATTTTGGGGACCTATTAATGTCTTTCTAAATTCAGACAACAACTGCATTTTCATGGTCTTCATTTAAAACACACTGATGTCTCAAATCCTTCCAAGGGGAAAATAAATTCCAAGGATTACAACGATAAAATATACTCTTTCAGATTTATATACATGGATTACTGGCAAACTCCCTTATGAACAACTCTAGGGAAACTTCAGTGTGGCAAATTCCCTTCTTTATCAGCTGTAAACAGGATGATTTATTGTGATTTTTGTCCTAAGACAACAATTTGAGCTGAAAATATTTTAACCTGTTTAAAAATGGTCATTCCAAGGTTTGGTCTTGATTATAAAAATAACCCATAACCACAACATCATAAAGAATCCTGGAAAAGTTAGAACAATGGGAGTCCTATGGCACCTTGAAGACTAACAAATTTCTTTGGGCATAAGCTTTTGTGAACTCCACGCCACTTTGTCAGATGTATCTGATGAAGTGGGTTGGGACCTACAAAGCCTTATGTCCAAAGACATTTGTTAGTTTTAAGGTGCCACAGGACTCTTGTTTCTGCTGTACACAGACTAACATGGCTACCCCTCTGGAACTGGAAGGGTTAAAAGGCCCTCTGAGAACTCAGTCTCTATCAAATCCAGTGGATGAAAATACCAAACAGAAATAATATATAGGGCCAGAATTTGTAAACCTCTCTTTAATATGCAATATTTGCCAATTCATAATCTTGTGAATGCATTGGCTTCAGTGACTGTTTGCTGTGAGCAGGAAGGTCTATTGAATCCAGCACTAAATATGCAAATAGGCAATTAGTCATACATCTGGTCAATACATGTGCACAAATGTACCTTCTGCATGCCCTAATCTATGTTTGTAAATATACCAGGAACACATTACGGAGGCTCTTTTAAAATTTGGTCCAATGTATTCAGAAATCATAGCTCCTACAGCATGGTACCAATTCCTCCATTCAAGGAGACAAGGAAAGAGAATATGATAATAATAAGCCCATGATGCAGTAAACGAGTAGGTTCCATATCTCAGATATATTTCTACACAAGCATTCAGCATTATGAATGAACTTTTCAAAAGTGTCTTCTGAAAGTGCACTCACAAAATGGTGCAGATAGATCCCCAATTGTGCATGCTCTTTCAAACATTACCTTTGAGAACAACCTGATTCTTAGAAGGTGTTTCCTTTAAAAAAATATGGGAGGGAGAGACAGAGACAGAGCATAAGAGACAATATGTGTAAGGGTGCCAGAAAGAAAGGAAGAGAAACTACAAGTGACTAAAGATAGGACCATTAGAAAGATGATACCTTAAGGTTAGACATTAACACGTTAGCGTTATAACTTGTTTATCTTAGGTATCTATATAGCTCCCATTACCGTATCTGTACACCTCACAGTGCTACTATTCCCATTTCCTAGGTAGGGACTTGACGTGCAAAGAGGCTAAATGACTTGTCGGGGGCTCAAAGAGGAAGTCAGTAGCACAGACGTGGGCTAACGATGGCCCACGGGCCAGATACGGCCCATTTGAGCATTTCATCCAGACTACCAGCAGGGCCTGGCTAATGGCCCAGCGCACGGCTGCTGCAGCTGCTTCCCCCTTTCGGCTGGGTGCTTCCACCCCTCCCGCCACATGGGCCCCGCAGCGCCACAGCTGGAGCACAATGGCCACGTCTCCCTACCTCTTAGCCTCACCCCTTCCTGCCACCGGCAAACCTAGCGGTGCTCTGGGCTTGAGTGTGGGGGCTGCTGCCCTCTCCCAGCTCTATCCCTTCCTCCCACAACCTCAACAGCACCCTGGCAGGATCGTGGCTGCTGCTCCCCCTGGGGCCCAGCAGCATGATGGCCAGAGCATGGTGGCTCCTCCCCTCAAGGACTGAAGCCTAGTGGTATCCAACTCCCCTCTCCCAGCTCCATCCCTTCTTCTCCACTGTACCAAAAAACAAACAAACAAACAAACAAAAACGTGAGAGAGAAAAAAGAGCAATGCAAAAAGAAAAGTGTGCATGGGGGAGAGAGTTTAAAAATAAAACAGAACAGTGCAAAAACTCCCCCCTCTTGGCACCACTCCTTCCCTCTGTGGTACCAAAAAAGTGTAAAAAACTGCAAGAACAGTTAAAAAAAAAAAAAGAAGTGAGTAGGTTTTATATTTACCTATTTATAGTTACTTATGAATATGTGAGCTGTAATGCAATGTGCCACACACCTCCTAGACCCATCTCTTCCCTCACCCCTCTTACTATGTGGGCAGAGTGGCAGCTGGTCCCCCCTCCAAGCCCCACTCTTTCCTCCGTCCCCTCCCATCATCTCTAGCATGCTACACAGTGGATGTGGTCACAAAATGTTTGCCCACTCCTGCCTGAACCCAGGACTCCCAAGCTAAGCTAATGCTCTAACTACTAGACAACCCTTCCTCCCTCATTACAGCACCTGCACAAGTCTCCTGTGGAAAGAGAAGGAAAGAGTAGAATTGGGCAAATAACTTGAGTTTTTGATTCAGTGGTGATTCCAAAAAAATGAAAAATAATTGCTGTTTGAGCTGAACCACATCTGAAATGTTTAGACTTTCCACTGGATGAAGAAAGTCTGACCCCATACAGGGATCTGAAGCCAGGGCAGAGATTCAAGTCTGGATCTCCAAATGGGAGGCTTAACCACCAGGATAAAGGTTACAAGGGCCCAGCAGCATCACCATTGCTTTTTCCTCTGGCCATTCTTTGACTGGCCAAAACTAAGAGCAGTTTAGACAAACACCTGTCAGGGATAGCTTAAGAGGGTATCTGGTCCTGTCTTTTGTGCAGGGACTGGATTTGATGGCTGTGTTCACACAGCACTCTTATTTCGAAACAACAGAGGTTGTTTTGAAATAAGAAATACCTTGTTCATACGACGCACGGTTGTTTCGAAACAACGGCACCCGTTGTTTCGAAACAACTTAAACCACATTTGGGGGCGAAACAACGTTGTTTCGAAACAACAGTGACTTGTTTCGAAATAACTGTTGGCTGAAACCGCTATTTCGCTTTGAGATTTTTTCCTTAATTTGAATTAACAAACTGTTAATTCGAATTAAGTTATTTCGAAATAAGGCATTATTTCGATACAAGTTGTTTCAACACAGCTTGTATCAAAATAATGCCTGTGTGTGAACACAGCCGATGACTCTCATGGTCACTTCCAGTTTCTATGATTCTATTCAAAACTTCACCCAATTGTAGCAAAGTTTTCCTAATTTTTTTCCACAGCTGACCTGCATTACATTCAGAGACACCACACTTAACTATTGCTCCTGCAAAACAGCAAATGCTTTTTATTATACCTCCACAATGAACTGATCCACCGAGTTCCTTTCAAAACACATCCTTTGCTCTCTCTTGTTCTGGCACAGAGACTTCTGTTGACTGCAGACCCCATCACTTCCATAGAGAACAATGAAAACATCCGCATCAGTGCCAGCTCCAAAGATGTCACTGGTGTAAACTGTGATCTCGTAAGGGACAACTAAGTTAAGCAGAGGAGGGAAAAAAAACCAAATAAACCATGGGCTGTGAGCACAAAGCAAGGCTTCCAACTGGGAGAATCTACAAGTCATTTTAAAATTTAACAAACTCAGACCTAAAATTATAAATGTCAACATTTACAAAACAAACAAGGAGTCCTCTGACCCTTTTAAAGACTAGCAAATTTATTTATCACATGAGCTTCCATAGGAGAAACTTTGTCAGATTCATTGAAAATTGGGATTTTCTCCCACAAAAGCTCATGCGATAAATAAATTTGTTAGTCTTTAAAAGTGCCACCAGACTCCTTGTTTATTTTGCTGAACTAGACTCACACAGCTACCTCTTTGGAGCTTAACATTTACAAAGAATCATTAGGCATTATATACTCAGAAGTCACGCACAATTAATTGTTGGATTCTGATCTCAGCTACACCAGCATAAATCTGGAGAACTCCATTTAAATCAATGAAGCCACAAGAGTTAGTCTGAATTCAAACTCATTTAGTGGGGTTGGAACCTGACCCACTGGATTTAATCATGGGAATCCAAAGAGCTCTGAATATTTATACTTCAAACTAACTGAAATGTGGATCTCCCACCATATACTGAGTCTTGAAAAGACTCAGAAGATTTTTGGGTAACTTAGCAAACTAGCAAAATTGAATCAACTGGAGCTGGTATGAAAAATTCTATACAAACCTGACATATTTTAAGTATTAACTCAATGAAGAAACTTCAACCAGAGAGGGGGAAAATGTGAACCTTCCTCTCTTGCTTTAAAGGGCTGGTCCCATTTTGCTCTTTCATTTACTGTTCTCTTGAAGCCTGATTCTCCAGTGCCCCATGCCTTGTCCAGTCACCTAAACTAATGTGGAGCAGGCATAAAATGCTACCAATTTGGAGTTCAGACTACACAAGGTGAAGGACAACAATGAATTAGGCCCTTTTACCCTTCCTGACTCCTACTTTGGTCTCCCTAGAATGTGCTGTTGTCCTTAATTCCTTACTTCCTACAGTTCTTTCTTATTTTTATTCCTTTTCAGACCCTTACTGATATAAACCAGCCCAGATGATAGGGGACTGGCCTGGGAGCCAGGAGACCAAGACTTGGTTTCTGGCTTTGCCACTAAACTATTACATATCCTTGAGCAAGTCATTGCCTCTCTTTGTGCCTCAGTTTCCCAATGTGGAGAATGACATTTACGCTCTTCTGTATAGTGTTTTGAGCAATACATGTGTGAAAAATGCCACCTAACAGCTCAATACTAATATTATTTATTTAATTTCAAATTATCAAAGGCCTCTTTATAGCTCTTGAACACTAAATGGAGACAATCTCTTTGCTGACTCTCCCTTTTTATTATGATATTGGTCTCCATTAGAGTTGTGCAGAATTTGACTCAAACAGTTAAAACAGGTTTCTATTTCTTCTGTTCCTTCGCTGTCATGCTGGTTGGCTTTCTGTTCTCTTTGGTTTACTTGTCCATGTATATCAAACGCCATTTCAACCATTCTCCTCCATTCTCTAGACACCTTTCTGAGCACTTTATAATCCTGTGCTCCCCCACACTCAACCCAGTTCAGTACTCTTTGTTATTCTCTACCACAGTTTTGGGAGGTTGGGCTCAGGCATCCCAGTCCAGAACAGATGGCACATTTCTGGCATCACTTCTGTTATTGCTGGAAAAACTATGATTATGCATATCAGAGCATAATCATTCATTTGCTATCCAGGCTTTCTAAACACAGCTCTCAGGAGAGCAGAGATGAAGAAGCTTATTTTACAGACAATCAGCCGGAAGGTACTTAATATTCTTTTTGCTAGAACCCCTATGAAACCTATTCGCCTGAGCTGCAGATAAACTTAAAAAAATTTCCCGCAGGATGTAAAAAGAGAGAAATAATCCTGGAGACCAAAATTGCCTGCTATGTGTTATGAATTAAAAAAGATCTGCCCTGCTCAAGTCTGCTGCGCTTGTTTTTTTATCTGAATATTATCATCAGCTTAGACCTGCCACCCGGTCATTAACGGCTCACTTGTCAAGATCCCCTTACTTTCATATGGCTGTTTTCAAGTTGTATCCCACACTCTTTATTTTAATGGGCACAACAATGACATGTTTTCATCTCCCATGCTCTGGCACGAGTTATCATGAGACGTGTTATACCATTTTAGTACCTCTGACAATCTGAACTCACCAGTTCAGTGATTGGGAATTTAGAAAGTTCTGACTAGTACAATGTGTTTATTCAAGCAGAGGGCTCCGTAGACTTGGTTCTAACATCTTGCAAGCCTTCTGCTCCATAGCCCTGATTGCTGGTCCCAGATACTGAGAAAGAACTGCTGACACAAATTAGCTGTCAACATGAAGACATGGCATCCCAGAACCTCTTACATCATGTAACAGAAATAATTAACTTCCCACTGAAGTTGTGCATTAAAAATTCAACACTACCCATGATACACCTCAGGAAAAACACAGTGAGATGCAAAACCAAGGTATTATGGGCTACAGTCACTCCTATGAAGATGGTCAACACAAGGGTTATGCCCTGTTTAAGTCCGATAGGGTTGAAGTGTGGCGTTCTCAGTACCTGGGATGGAAGTGTGATCTAAGTGGTCCAGAAGCTTTGTGACGGGGTGACTTTCACCCCCTGTCTCTGTATATTTATTATACTAAACCCGGGGCCAGTTGTGTCTTACAGCAGACTGAGCACACAAGGGGAAGGGTACAAGGATCATCTCTTCTTCCACCCCTACTGTTTTATGGGGAAAGAAAGTGAAAATATGCTTGAGAGACAGGGAATGTCATAGTCAGAGCAATGGAAGTAGAGTCATGAGAGGGGGAACATTGTTAGAGCACCCCCAGAGAAAGATTATTTTAGCTGCTGACTGTTGGAAAGCAAGAACAGGGAATGGTGAGGATCATGCTGGCTGGAGAAAAGGAAAATCCAGACGAGAAAATGATAGCATGAGTCAGGTGTTTGGCAGAGGATAGAAGGAAGAGTCTATTAACCTATGGTAGCTGTCTGGTCCCCATTCCTGTATTATCTGAGTGCCTCGTAGTCTGTAAGGTTAGTTATCCTAATAAATGCCCTGTGAAGAAGGGAAGTCATATTATCCACATTTTAAAGAGGAAAACTGAGGAACACAGACAGGCTAAGTGATGTGACCAGGGTCACATGGGAAGTTTGCAATACCGCATTTCTAAGTTTCAAGCTAGCACCTTAACTAATGGAATAAATATCCTCATAAAGGGAAAGGGTACATTTAAAAAATTGCCCTGGATGCAGAAGTAGCAAGATTTGGTGAGAGCCTGTGTGCGATGTGAGGAGTCAGCAAGAGCCCCAAAAATAAGAGTGAGTGGTGCGCCACACAGTGGATTCCCGCTCCCAGAAACAGGGAAAAGGAAGAGGTTTAGAGAGGAAAGATTTGGGAAGTAGCACTCTACATACATGGAACATATTCTTTTGTCTGCAGTTTGGCAGGGAAGAGATCTCTCTCAATGGCTCCATCGTCCTCTGATTTATCCAGCCAGCGGCCACAAGGGAACTTCAGACATTGCCCAAGCGATGGGGCATCAATTTCTACCCATTCCAGAAACCAGCCAGCAGAGCCACCTGTAGCAGGATATTATATTCAGATACTTTTCACCATCAAAGTGCTTTACAAGCATTAACTCATTAATTACTCCCCCAATATCCCTGTAAACTAGGCAAGTGTTATCCTGATTTACAGAAAAGGCAGTTGAAGTAAAAAGGTTACTAGTAAGTGACTTACTCAAAGTTCATAGGGAGGTAAAACCAGGGTAGGAACAAAGGAGTTCACTGGCCTAGCTGTGCTGTGCTATTACCATCAGACCCATGCTCGCTTGCTCACTCTTGGTTCTTTTTCCAAAATGCGAGGCCAAATTTTTCAAAAGTGGCTAGGGGCTTTGGGTACCTCTGTTTTGGAACATCCACTGTAAGACAAGAAAGGCCTCATTCTCAGACGGAAGGTTCGCAGCACTTTCTGAACACCAGGCCCCTTTAAAATGTCTTAAATTAAGCACTCAAAAACAGAGGCATCTGGAACTGCTGGCCACTTTAAAAAACTTGGGCTCTCTATCTGAATTTAACATCTACTTTTTATGGATCCTATTTTGAAATCCTGATCATTTTAATGCATAGCAACCAGGTGGAAATGCCCTGAATGTCTACAACAACATGGGTATAAAGCTGGATGGAAAATTAGCACTATTCCTTTCATGCAATAATAGTTTTGTACAGCAGTTCCCTTGCAACGTTAACTTCTCTTGGACAGCCTTTCAGCACTGGCAACTATGCTACCTGCTTCCTGGGACTATAATATTATAGTTTACAAAATGAATTAAAAACTGCTATTTCCCAGCTGTACTCACACACCTCACCTCACCCACTGATGCACCACAGCTAAATTAATTTGCAGGCTCTTTGAGGAAAGACCCCGTATATTTGTCTGCAAAGCACCGAGCATGATGATGATGTCGTCAAACAAGTTAATAAATCAATCTTAAAATGAATATTTCCAGCTGTAAAACCCATGTGTAACAAGGAAAACTACTGTATGCCAGATTATCTTACCTTTATTGTCATGGCCAATCTTTATTTTTTTTAAATCTCCAATGTCCACAGATTCAACTGTAAACTCATCTATCTTCCCACGCTCAAATTTGTTCTTGTTAGTCTTGGAGGCCTTTAGATTGATTATCCCTGTTTGTTGTAGCACATGCAAACATTGGTTAGTTCAGTGATTTCTTACATATATAAAAGCCATTTATTATACTGTAGCCACATCTCCAGGTCCCATTATCATCTTCTATAAACTAAACCACTGATACTCAAATAACCAGTGGCTCCTTAATGGTCTTTAATTGTGTGTGTGTGTAATTCTCAGAGCAAAGTGACTGATCAGGTATTATTATTTTATTGACTACAACTGGTTAATAACAGAATAAAAGCACCCTGACTTATTAATAACCTGAACTGGTTGATAATTAAATCAGACAATGTTCTTATACGGTACCACAAAGAGCTGCAGGAGACACATTAAAGAGTCACTGGTTATTTGAGTATCAGTTGCTTAGCGCATTATACTCAATAATTTGGGATTGTAAATGGCAGCTGTAGATGTGGTTACAGTGGAATAAATGGACTTTTACCTCTAGAAAGTTGATTCCTCATCTGACCACTGAACCCTAGATTTTCAACTATATGAAAAACCCCAAATACACATCATATCTCTCTTGAATTGAGAGGTCTCCCTTCAATGCCACAGCCAACTATGCTGTTGTAGGCCCAGCTAGAAACGTTCAAGTTGTGAAAGTGAACTTGCCCTACTCTTCTCTTCACTATCTGTCACTTTCCCAAATACTAAGATTCGCTGCATGCACTGTGTTGGTCCCAAAAGTGTTTGCTCATTAATAGATGAAATACTTCTGCCACATCTGCAGCTGAAGAAGAGCTAGGTTTCTAGAGCGGACTGATTCCTTGCTGACACACAAATGAGTTGATCCAGACCCAGCATACAGTTTCCCTAGACTTTGTTTTAATCTGTGCTGTCAACAGTTCAGCTTTCATAATTAAAAGAAATGGAGTGCCATTAGATCCATGGCTGGTGTAAACTGACTTCACTCCACTGAAACCCATGAAACAAGAGTGATTTGCAAAAGCTGAGGCTCTGTCCCCTAATAAGTAAACTGCTAAATAACCCTGACTTTCATATGCATTCTGATAAGCAAAAGATTTACATCAAGAAGATGAAATCATTTTCACTGAGAACAAGCGCCATACTGAGGAAAGAAAAAATCCCCAAACTTTCCTTGGCTATTTCAGTCAATTATATCAACAGCATGAGTCCCATCTCTCTCACTCATCTAGGGGCTGTACTTGGCTCTTACCTGTGTCATCTTTATTTCCATAAAGAATGATGAAGACATTGGCATCTGTCCCAGAATTCTTCTTGTCCCCAGTTTTCACTTTCACAGTGTAAGTAGTTGATTTAGCTGTCAAAAAGCATTTCTCAAAGTGTGAACACTGAGCAGCTATTAATTCTATTTCTTCTCTTGTTTCATTGCATGTGTTATTTATTTATTTTGGACAGTCAGATTGTATTCCTAAAGCTGTGACAGTAATTCCTGTAATTTCTACTGATATTTGCTCAGGTGAAACAGGATTGCTGGGCTGCGCAATCATCGACTGCTCTGTTCACCCAGTAATACTTTTTCCATCTTTAATGAAAAGAACGTTGTTTCAATCTGCCATTTTCCTTCCTGGGAGTACCACATGCTTCTCAGATTTGTTTCGGGATACAACCTACACTAGCTTTTCATTTATAGTACGAATTATTACATATATAAAGACTGTCCTTCACTGTATACACCTTGGATAGTTTTCCACAACACTACCATCACAAGCATGGCAAACCCTTAAGAACTCTGGAAATTCCTAGATGTTGCCTCCATGAGGCTACAAAATGCCAAGCCAAGATTGTCAAAGGCAGATAATTAAACTTAGACTACTTAATCCATATGTAGGGTTGCCAAGGTGTGTCTTGATTTTCAAAGGTGCTGAGCAGCCAGAAAAGCCCACTGAAGTTAATGGAAGCTGCTGTGTAGTGTACTCTATTGAAAATTAGCCCACTTATCCAACTACATAAATATAGATGAAGGCACTTGGCTTCTTAAGGCTCTCAACTCCAACTGGAGTCAGGGGAAGTTCAGGACATTCAGCATTTTCCATGATCAGGCCCCATGACTGTGTCATTGTGGGCAATCAAGCACCTGGATACAAGGCAGTTTCAGGAAGATAAACATGAACAGAGTCAGTGCTGAGCATAAGCAGACTAAGCAATTGCTTAAGGCCTCAAGGAGCTGACAGGTGTCTACTACACATTTTGTTAGTATGTGTTGTGGGGGGAGTGAAGGAGCAAAAGTATTCCTGCTTCGGGGCCCCAGTGGGCTAGCACCACCTCTGATCATAAGACAGCAAGGTGTTGAATGAGAGAGAGAGAAATCTTCAAGTTTCTGTCCTTGATGCCTACAAGCCTCTGATTCTAGTCACTGCCACCTGCTCAGTTGCATATCCAAACTCATACGATCAGCAGACTACTCTCAGGGCTATCTGTCAATGAAATAGCACCCACAATGAGGAGTGTCTTTGGTGCACCTCCCCAGTCATTACATTTTTGAGTATCTTATTTTTTATTGCATTTGTAGCCCCTTTAATAAGTCTGAAGCATGGTTTACATGCATGATTCCACTCTCTCATATATGACAATGAATTTGCATTCTAGAGCCTGTACAACCTTATTTATTCATGCCACGGATAAGCAAATGAAAACAAAATTGCTCCCTCTAACCTTATAGAAAGTTTTAAATTTTAAGAATAACTGAAACATACTAACACCAAGAAACTGAACTTTGCTCCAACACTGAGTGGACCAATATTAAAGAGTGCATTAGGAAGGGGGAGCCTTAGAATGTTAACCCAAGTCCTTTCATTCAAATGGTTCCTTTTCTCGCCTTTGCCGGCAGGGCTCTCTCACTTCACTTCAGTTCATTCTTCACTAACTGACTGGCCCCCTATATACTCGTGAGGGGCTGGCTGACAACGTTCTAGGGGGTTCATAGAAAAGGTCGTTCTCAGAAGGTTCCATGAGATTCTACTAAGGCCTGGAACATTGTATGAGGTTAGTGAAAAATGAACCCATGTATGGAATACCTGAAACATTTTACTTTCAACATTCTGTTTTCCCTTTTGTCACTAGCAATGCAAATAGCACATTGGGTCCAGCACCCCCAAAGCCTGGTGCCCCATGGAGCCATCTGGGTCACCTGGTCCCTGAATCCAGCCTTGCCCACAGGACTAAATAGCTATAATTTTAATGACAGCTGTACATCCCAATTCATGTATTGCACTCACTCCTTTGCAAGAGACAGGGACAGACTGAAACAGATTCCAAAGGGGCAGCCATATTAGTCTAGTAAAGCAAAGAGTCTCATGGCACTTAAAGACTAACAGATTTATTTATCGCATGAGCTTCCGTGGTGGAAAATCCCACTTCATCAGAGGAATTTTCTCCCATGAAAGCTCATGCCATAAATAAATCTGTTAGTCTTTAAGCACCACTGAAACAGAGAAGGATCCTACAGATGTTTGCCATCCAAGAGAAGACTCCCATTTCTTTAAGTTCTGCACATTGGGTCCAATATTGCGAGATAATTACAGTGCTTGGGAAAGTAGGGCCTCAGTGCCTTACAGGGCATTATGTATTTCACACTTTATTCATACTTAATTATCTCATGAACCAGGGCAGGAATTTTTCATGGCCTACCAAATACTATAATGTTCTTCGAACAACATATTAATAACTTGGCTTCCCTTTAATTTTTGAAAGAAACAGAAGACTGATGTAAACCTTTCTGTTCCAGGCCCAGAGTTGCAAGAGATTGGTCATCATTGTCTGAATCTTTCTTTATAAATGCTTCATCCACTGGGACCAGCTCCCTGGCAATCTGACCATCATCTTCCTCAACTGCCAACCACCGCTGGCATGGGAAATAATACCTGTAATAGGAAGAGTGGCACACAATGCTTACACGGGACCTTTTACCTTCATAGCACTTCACAGGCATGAACTGAAGTAATTAGAAAAGATGGGAGGTTAGTTAACACAGAACAACATTACGCAAAGCTGATGAGCAGGAATGAATGTCTCTCTTTCCTTGCCTTTTGTTCCCTTTATGTGCACTTAATTGAGTCCTGGCAATAGATGCCTCCTGACAGGTCTTAAAAGTGTCAAGCTGTCAGCCCCACCTGGATTCTTTAATTTTGAGGCTGATAAATAACCTCCTAAGGGGTAATCATGGTCCCACAGCAAAATACACTTCAGAGTTACAAACAATAGACCTAGCCCTGAGGTTCTTACTCAGGTTCCAAACCACCAAAGCACTTCTGAACATGCTTAACTTTAAACATGGGAGTCACCCCACTAAAATCAATGGAACTACTCATATACTTGAAGCTGAGCTCACACTTTAGCATTTTGATGGACTGGAGGCTCAGGTCTCACTCAGTTTGCTCCCTCTCAAGATGTTCTTTTGTCTTTTTGTATTTCTAAGGCTCTGCATTTATCTGACTGGAAGTATGAACCCCATGCATCCAGTCCCAAATTGGAGTGCACAATCTGCTTGCCTGGTGTTGTCCTTGAGATCAACAATCTCCAGTCTGTCCAGGAACCAGGCTGGACTGCCACCAGAGTTGTCGTGACGAATCCGCAGTTTCTTCAGTACTCCCAGATCAATGGCTTTGATGGTGAATATATCTTCCTGCAAAAGCAGAAGCAGAGGCAGAGGAATGTATTTCATACCCAAGTCTATAGGGAGTCAGTGTCCTGGACTGGGTACTATTTCTATTAACAAAAAAAAAAAAAAAAGAGCGAGAGAGAGCAAATTCTCTCTCTTTCTCAGAATATGTCTACACCAAGGATGGTAAATTCACCACCATCAGATCGATTCTTCCAGATAGACTGAGCTGTCAATAAAGATATGCTCAGTTGACATATAAATTGACATAATAAAACCACCCCTTCCAGCGGCGCAGCGCTGCATCAGTGAGAACACATTTCCTATCAGCACAGCACAGGGAAGATGGAATGTAGAAGTGAAGTTACAAAGTCAATGGGAGTTACTCCAGCTACTCCAGGTAGCTTGCATAACTCTCATCAGCAGCCACAGAATTTTGCTGCTAGTGTACACCTGGCCCCACTAAAATCAAGTTACCATCCACTTCAATCTGTCTCTCCTAACTCTATTTTTTTCAAGAGTCCTCATTCCTTGATAGAATTCTTTTGGGAATGAACCATGTGAAACCAGATACAAAGGGCATTTAAATCTATGGAAAGACTTTGATATGCTTTGATTTGTGCTGCTGAAGAATTTCTCTCTTTGTCATTTGCACTGTCCATGATGTTTACCCATTAACAACGACAATTTGAGAGTACAGCCCTTGTCGTCATGCTATTTAGAAACCTGAGTGCAATTAGCTTGTTGATTGACTTTGGGCTTCCTCTGCTATAACAGCATAAGGTGGTATGTCTGATTCTTGGCACTTTTCCAATTTGAAGAATGATGCTCAGATTATGATTTTATTAGATCTGAGATGATAATTCATAGTCTACAGATTACATCACAAATTTAGGCTCTTTCTCTCATTGCAAATTGCCTGCAAGCAGTTTACCATTTTCTTAGGTTTCTTCATTATTCAAAACCATTCTCTGAATAATTCCTCCTCTTAACAGTTCTGTTGATTGTTTGTAAGTAATTCAATGTAAAAACTGCCCTGTTTAATTATAACTGGACACACAGGTGAACCTAATGCACTTTTTCATTCAAGTGAATGTTCACTGGAAAATACATGAGGTAGATTCCCAGCTCTATTTATTTGAGAGAGAAAAACAGATGTCTGACATTTTAATTCACAGAAGAGCCAGAGGTTTACTGAGAAGATGTAGCAATGAAGAACCAGCAGCTGGTGATGAAGGACAGATGATCATACCTGGCTTTTACTTGCTTGAGTGACTAATTAATGCCTTACCTGACCCTTCTCAAACTTATTCAGGTGATTGGACCTTTTCAGCTGGCGTTCACCAGTGTCTCCTCCTCCTTCACCATAGACGTTCAAGAAGACATTAGCATCAGTTCCTGCCCCCCACACATTCCCAGTGATTACATGGACCTCATAGGTGTTCTCTGTAAGTGAAGTTGAACAGAAGAGATGACATAAGAACAGAGGAAACATCAGGTTGGACTAGTGATCCATGACAACAATGTGCTAGCAAATAAGCACTGGCATGGCCAGCCCCATTAAACTGAGATTTGCTCTGAATTATGGTCCAGATAGAGTACATGGAGCGGGGTGGTGAGAAGACTATCATGGGATCACCTGACAGAAATTATGTGAAGGAATGCTCCTAGGTCATTCTGCGGGAGGCAGGATTGGAGGTAAGGCCTTAGGGAAAGTGCCTCCAGGGGAGCTGGCAGTAGGCCAGGAAAGTCTGGAAGAACAGTGTCTCCTCTGCCCTCCCCGCTTTGCCGGGACCAAGCATTTTGAGCTGCTTCTCTCTTGTTTCCAATCATTTTGTGATTAATAAGCTGTGAGGAAAGGGTCTTAAACTGAACTGTTACTTGGCCTTTATTTTAACTTTCCCAAACCAGAGTATCTGCCCACCAGCTAACATTTATCTAGTCTAATAGTCTCCAACAGCTGTAAACATTAGATCATTCAGAGGAAGTTTCAAGAAACCACTAGTGGACTGTTAAGGAATAACCCAACCATAAAAACATTTCTTCCAAACCCCAAGTTTGTGTCTGCAGTGAATCATGAGGGTTTTGTTCTTATATACTGTAATGCCATACATTCTCTTTAGTGATATAAATGCTGAATCTGTTGTTTTTAAACCTACTAAACTGTAAGCCTCAATGACATCTTGTGGCATTGAGCTCCACAGGTTAATTACATGAGGAGTGAAAAACACTTGTTTTTCTCATTGTTAAATATGCCGTTTTGTTATTTCACAGAGGGTGGGGATGGTGTACCACACAAGCACAGACTTTGAGCTAGCCTATGTGCACAAGCTGGGGGAGATGAAGGTGTATATACACCTTTATGGCATTTACAGACTTTTGAGTGCTTAACAGCGTACTGCTCTCTTAATATGATTTTTGCATTGATTATGAATGAAGAGCATAGACACCCATGTATTTACTGTCTGAAGTTTACCCTCAACTCCAGATCCATCCTCGGGTATCAGCTCCACAACCAGTTCCTTATCTGCTTCATCAGTAGCCAGCCAGCGGTGAGCCACGAATTTACAGACTTCCATCACCTCTTCTGGCTTGGACTCCTCCTCCTCTTCCTCACTGGATTTCTTCTTCTTCTTCTTTTTCTTCTTATCTGACTCCTTCACCTTCATTACCATCCACTTAAGCGTGACACTTTCCAGGAACCAGCCAGCCCCAGTGCCCTTCCCATCATGGCCAATTCGAAGCTTGTAGATCTTGCCGACATCTGCAGCCTCTACCTGCCACAAAAACAAATTAAATAGTCCAGTAAGGCTGAGGAAAAACAAAGAAGCCTGTTCCAAAAGGGTAGCTGTCTTAGTCTCGCTCGGCAAAACAAACAAGGGGTCCTGTGGCACTTTTAAAACTAACAGATTTATTTATCACATGAGCTTTTGTGGGAGAAAATCCAGCTTTTTCAGATGCTTTGAAGATGAAGAACTTACAGAATGGGAGGAAAATATATGCAGGGAAGTGTAAGTCAGAGCATAGGGTCAGACTGTTACAGCAAATCAAAAGGGTAGTTTTGATTCAAACACTGGGGAACAGCTTATAGAGCAGAGGTTCCCAACCTTTTTAAGGCTGGGGCCTCCTGTGGAAGGATAAAAAGTTTCAGGAACCTCCCGTGTGCCGCTGCACAGCAGTGGCGCGCCACAGGCAGAATCTGGCCCGCGGGGGGGGTGTCGCAATGCAGCCTGCACCATGCTCCTGTTGGGGAGCGGGGTCCCCCTCACCCGGCAGGGGGCAGTAGCTGCAGCAGCCCCCACTCTCTGGCAGGGGAACGGAGCCGCAGGCACCCCCCCGGCAGGGACAGCGAGCCATAGCCATGTGCTGCAGCCACATCCTCCTGCTGGGAGTGGGGCTACCACACCTATGGCCACCTGCCTGGGGGGACTCTGCTCCCCAGCAGGTGAATGGGGCCACAGGCAGTTCCCAGGCAGGGGGCCATGACTGTGGCAGCCCCCACTCCCGGCAGGAGAATGGGGCCATGCCGACTGCAGCGCCCATAGCTCCCAGTCAGCCCCTGAAGGGGAGCGGGGACAGGCAGCACCTGCAGGGGAGGGAAACCGCGCCACTGCTGGCATTAGCAGCTGGCTAGCAGAGGCAGCAGCCAGCCCTCTGGGGCGCCCACCCCCACTGGGATCCAGCCCTGGTGAGAGCATCGGTGCTGCAGCTGGTTTCTGGCCCCAGGGGGAGCAGCACCACGGACCCTCTGGAAGAGGCCTGTGGACACTGGGGGTCCGTGGCCCACAGGTTGGGAACTACTGATATAGAGAAAGATGAGGTCAAATCACTGGTAAAGAGGAAAAAATCCAAAATCCTAATTTAGCCATGAAACTACACTGTCCAATTTGGATATGAATTCCAAATTCTGCAGTTTCTCTTTGAAGCCTTGATTTGTTATTCATTTGTGTGAGCACAGCTATGAACAAACCATCAATGGAGTGACCAGGAAGACTGAAGTGCTCACCTACTGGTTTTTGAACGTTGTGATTCCTGATGTCAGATTTGTGTCCATTTATTCTTTTGCAGAGACTGTCTTGTTTTTCCAATGCATAAGGCAGAACAGCATTTCTGGCACATGATGGCATAAATCACACTGGTGGATGAGCAGGTGAATGAGCCCTAGATGAAGTAGCCTCCTCTTTGCTTCTTCACTATGCTGCCAGGACTTCACCCTCCCCATTTCCTCCCCAGATCCCCATATTCCCCCACCATTTGTCCTCTGTACCCCATAGGTCATGTGGGGGGAGCTGTATTTTTGGGGAGATGTTAGTATGCCAACCCTCCTTCCAGCTGCTGAGGAGTTCACATCTGGAATCTTAGCTCCAAATCCTTCCACCCCTGGATGGACCCCCACAGGAAGGCAGGAGGGCATAGGGCCTGTAGGGTGTCTTGACGATCTCTGGCTTGTGACAGGCCATCAAAGTTTATAGACAGGTTCTGAATACAAAAGTTTGAGAACTATTGCATTAGAGAGCATTTCTCAACATGATGGCCCCATATCCGATGACAATTTTTGTTCTGGAGGCTTTTTGTGCTGATGCGCAGTTTATATCTTATGAGCCCTGTGAATATTTTCTGGTTCTTTTAGGCTTTAATCTGGCATTTTAGCACAGAAGGCTTCAACCTGGAAGCCTTTTTTAAACATATTGAAACAACAATTAATTGCAAAAGATATGTTTATCAAGAAACAGAAATCAATGGCTCTGTTCACACAGCACTCTTATTTCGAAATAACAGAGGTTGTTTCGAAATAAGAATTCTGCTGTTCACACCGCACAGTTGTTTCGAAACAAGGGGAAGCCCTTGTTTCAAAACAACTGTATTGTTTCGAAACAAGTTAAACCCCATTTGGGGTCGAAACAACCTTGTTTTGAAACCCTTGTTTTGAAACAATGCGTGTGAACATGTTGTTT